>JASSUY010002150.1:0-25916 GCA_032466535.1 Forpus xanthops
CAGGTGTGGCTTGACAAGTGCAGTTTCATATCTGCTCTCTTGTCTAAACCAAAACCTCAGCCTCTTGACATTTCTTTGTAGCTGCATGTCAACCTTCAAGCCAAATGAACTGTGACTTACTATTAATCTGCCTCCCACATCTTTCTTTCAGCAGTGGAAAACTCTCCATTCCCCAGACTGCCAGTGCCTGGGCATTCTTCCTATTTCCTAAAACCTGACTTCGCCTGAATTTCCCTACTCCATTTCCATTTATTTTAAATGCAGGGGTTTTTTTTTAACCCATACAGCTAAAGGCCCTGAGACCTTATTCTGTTCACCCAACAATTCTGCTAGGATGACAGTCCACTTAACTACTTGCGTCTTTACATTTCCTTTCTGTATTTTTTCCTGCAAATTCTGTAATTTATGACACATATTTTTCTAGGCACAACAGAAAGAAAACATGGCCACTTCTAGATGCATAAACTCATGGATTTCCATGCTGATCATTGAAGGCCACTGCTGATTGCTACTTCTGTCTACCCCATTGCTTTCCTTTGTCTTGTAATTGAGGCAGGATCTTTGGAAACACCTCCGGAAGGGGGAGAAACAAAACCCTTGGGGAATACATTTAGCAAGAATTTCAAAAGCAAAGACTGAATGGGCACACAGAACATGCAAAAGGGAGTGGAGAGTTGAAGCGCATCCCTTATGCATGAAGAGCAAGTAAGTCCTATGGGAAACTGAATGCAGAATAATTCCTTACTATTGCTAGCTATCTTTCATAATGTTTTTTGAACATAGACAGAACCTTCATAAATTATAAGGTAATAACACCCAATTAAATACTTCATTAGTAAAATACACTAAGACATCTCTTTCATAACGACAATAAAAAGTACAAAACCTACCTTTCAGTTAAGAATAAAACAGTACAAATTCCATTATGCTATGTGCAATATCACAGACTGGTTTGGGTTGGAAAGGATCTTAAAGATCACTCAGGTCGAACTCCCTGCCATGGGCAGGAATACATATAACTTTTAAAGTAAAAATAAATAATAAGAAGAAAATAATAATACATGCAGGCAAGAGATCATCCTTTGGGAATTATTTGCTTCCTATGCTATTAATGTTAATATGATGAGTATTGAAGAATTGGGAAAATTTATCTTGAGATTCTGTCAAGGTGACAAGATTCTGTGACCATAAGCAAAGGCTCCTCACCTGCCTTCAGCAGCCATGTAATCCCAAATATCAACATAGGAAAAGCAAGAGGGAGCCAAGCTCAAGTCAGTGGCTTTCTTGGGACCTGAAAGCACTGTTGTAGCTGGTAAAGTCAGCTTAAGTTTTACTACTGAAGTAAAGTAGATGTTTATATATATATACATACATACACATATACATGCATTAGCAGCCAGGCATCTGTCAGCATTAAGTGTCACTAGATACTAGATAAGCATTTTCAGCTTACATGAAATATCTTAGTTTTGTAGTTACATAATAGCAGCCAAAAAAGACTTCTTAGATGAATCAGGTCAACTATCTCAGGAAGAAATAGGATAATTTTTTTAAGACTACAACAGCAGTGAACGTAGCTTTCATTTGTGAGGAGTAAATGAATGCTATAAATTACACCTAACACTTTACACAAGTTTTCAACTACATGTAATCAAACTCATTCAGTTTTTAGTGTCCTAGTGTCATTTGGGTAGAAAAACACTTTTTAGGAAAAGTGATAGATGATACTTTTCAATCACTACAGCTCTATCAAACACATGTCATTTAGATCTTTCTGCTTCTATGCTATAAAAGAGTACAGTTACGTTTCCCTCAAGAAACTAGCAAAATCAAAAGTAGGCATTACTTCATAATTTTTGCTTATTCAAGAAACATCATTGAACAGCTACAGCTAACACTGTTTGTGCAGAACATTAAGCCTCTGCAGAACAAGGTCTTAAATCTGATTCTCAAAGCATTTAATAAATCTACTAATTCCTAAATTGGAGGAAAAAATATTAATCCATCCTACTTCTAAAAAAGGACACTGAAAAGCTAAAATCTTAGTAAAAGTTGATGACTTTTAGGACCTCTTCATGTTTATCGAGAAAGCTGAATGAGAAAAATGTTGCAACCTGCCCTGTGCAAAAGGATTTAAAATAGCTTCCTGTCTCCCAGCACCAAACTGACTACAGCATCAGATCCTCCTTTCCAGTGAGTATTCCCCCAGGACCGATTTAGGTTTATGATTATTTTTCAAGGAAAAAAGGCAGAAGAACTTTACAAGCAGCAAGGTTGGAAAATACATATAGAGTACAAGAATAAGAAATTAACATTAGTCAGGAGAATTGGGTAGGATAAAACTCTCCATATGGAAATGAGTCTATTTTGATGCAGGATTCCAACAGTACCTAAAACCAGTAGGACAATTTCAACTGAAAACTGCAGAAGCCTACTACAGTTAGCCATGTCAAAATACAGAATTTTCTACTATCAACCACTCTAAGTTGCTGGAAACACTGCTATTGTAAAAGTTTGGACTTATATATAGAAATGTATATTCAAGTCAAGTCTAAGGATGGCTAAACACCTTGCATACTGCATTATTCACTGATATAAAAAACATTTTGATTAAGGCAGAATACATAGCTGGTCCTTTGATATTGAGAAAGTAACGAACTGGGTTCTCAGAGCAATTCATCATGTCTGCTTCCTATTAAAGCAGGGACTCTCACAAAAAAGCACATTTACATATAGGACAGAGCAATCCGGCTGATGTTGATGGCACAGATCAGACACTGAAGCGTGTGCTCAAACAGAAGCATTCCTGTATTCTCCATACCACTCAAAGCTCTCGCCTTTCTCAGAGGTCATCATGCTACAATATTTACACAAGTTTGATTTTTTATAGAATAAAGAAAAATAAACTAGTTGTAAATTCTCATTTTTTCACAATGATAAAAACCCTCTTTGATAGCAACTTTCTCCCAGAAAAATCACAATCCTACTTAAGCTGACCAATATTAAACAGAACCCTAAAATTCGCCACACTTAAGAGACTAATTTTAGATTCAAACACTTGAAAGCTAAGAATGTTACTGGTTTCTGCTACACCTTTATTCTCACCCTTTTGAACACGAAAAAGCCACATTCAAGTTGCATGTGCAAATGCAAAACTCACACTTCCTACACTACTTAACATTTTAACATTCTCTGGAGTGAAAAGGATTGTTTTTTTTCAAATATACAGTTCTTACATAATTTTTTACCCAGAGAAAATGAGTCATGGGTCCGTTTGTGCGCAACATCAGGAACTGTTTCAGTGTATGCTCTAAGGAAGCTTGCACTCCGTCTTCGGCACTACTTCTGGGAGCAGATGGGAGCAGAAACCAGAAGGAAGCAACAACAAACGAACTCCAATCATAAATGCGCATTACACACAGCATCCCTGCTCTCCCTTCTTTACTGATCTTTGTCCCCAGAATTACAAATCCTGCTTTTCGCGCTCCCAGAGGAGAAAAAAAAAAGTTCCTGGAGGTATGCAGAAAGTCTTCAGGAGTGCCTGAAAGGACCCAAACAGCCTCCAGAAACTGAAAAAGATAGAAGTAGGAGCAATAGCCAGCCAAAAAATTCCTTTTACTTCTGCACATCTGCATGGCAAAGAAAAGGAATTTCTTAGCACACCTATGGACTATAGCACACTCTTGATCAGGTAGTTTCACCTAATAACAAACCACGTGGTATAGTATGACTAATAAGCTATGAAGAGTTTCACAACATTTCACTCAAGATACAGGAATATTAATGTATGAGAACATTTAAGCAAATGAGAAACAGGGTTTTACCTGTTTAACTTCACAAGATACAGCTTGAAAACTTTCCTCCAGCAGATATCAAAGGCTTACTGAAATCACTATGCAAGAACATCACAGAGAAAGCTGTATTAATGCCTTGCAGTAGAAGTGCTAAGTATGTAAGTATTAAACATTTAATATACCAGTATAGCTTCACTCTCCACATGTGGCAGACAGATGAGACTTCTGTGACATTCTACATAGACATTATATGCTTGTTCTAGAATAAAGAACAAGAGGGAACATACTTGAAAAGAATTTGCCCCAAAAACCCACACTAATTGTGTGAATTCAGGAAGAACAATAATAGAAAGAAGATAACCCCTGGTCTACTCTTGTAGACCAAGTGAACCATAAAACAGAACAAGAAAACTTTTCAAGGAACACAGTTAACATGCAAACACCTCTATTAACCCAATTTATATCATTAGCTTGATTTTATTTTGTTGAAAACAGGGCTTGAAAGCTTTCTTTAGTTTCAAATAACAATCAGGAAAAAATAAACACCAACTGCAAGTGGTAATACTGAGCTGACTTTTAAGAAGGTCAGTAAGTAACCTTAACAGAGCTAGAAGCACTAGAGAGAAAAAACAGGGTGCCAGAAAACATCTGCTCTATAGAAGATTGTTTGAGGGTAGGGTCTGGTTTTCTTTTCGGAGGGAACTAAGAAGCAGCATCACTAAAAATAATGACAATCATTTTAGCATTCTGGGGATTCAAAATGGTAACTCTGGTGCTTGATATCTGTAAGGGGCTTCACCAATTGAACTAATAGCAGGAAGCTGTCATGCTCTATCAGTTACTATGTAGGTCAACAACAGAGTAAGGAAAAAAATACCTTGACAGGGTGGAAAAAAAAAAGAGGCTCCAGCTACTGTTTCACATTATATTTAAGCTGATAAATACCTAGCTACTGCCAAGTGAAAGCTCCCACTCAAGCCTGCACCAGCTCTGGCACTTGTCAGTGGCTGGTGATCTGATTGAGTGTCTTACCACAGTGAGTTATCTGAGGACTGATAGTGCTCTCCTGGGCATTTGTTTGCTCTGTGGATGGCTTTTCTGCACAGTTATCTTCCGGACTTAGCTGATGGTGAGGTCAGATGACAGCCAAAGCTAACACTGGTAAAGAAGCAAGAGCAATCTTCCCTCTACAGCTGAGTCCACACAATTTTCCCTTAACATAGTCTGCCAGAAACTGTGTAAATGGTAGCTTTAAGGTGACTTACATAACAGGAAATTCACTGTAGAATGCAGAGGTCAAAGCCAACAGTAACACGGTGAAACTGCGAACTACTGGCCAAAATCACACTGAGATAAATGGACTGATTGGACGACTCACAAAGCACCTTGAGCAGAGATCACCAACAAGCACAGGCCACGGCAGGTTAAGCTTTGGGAAGTTCCTCTGACAAACTCAAAGGGGACCCATCTGTAGACACAACTTCCATTCACGGAGGAGATGATAATGACTTCACTGTATGCCTGAGATAGAGAAGTCCACATGTATGGACTGGTAAGAGAATATACCTAGATGTGTAAGAGTTGCTCACCATCAGCATGGGTCCCCTTTCCTGAGCACCAGCCAGGCAGTGCACAGGAACACAGCTTCCCTGGTGTTGCTGCAATGAGTCACTGATGGCTAAAAAGTGAATGGTTCTGTAGAAACAAGGCAATGAGCATGTGAAGGATGCTGTATGTCCACATACACTGCTGATTTATTAGGTTGAAGATTGGTTGTGGATGAGCGCAGCACTAATAATAAACAATAATAATTGGTATACTGGTTTATGGAATAAAGGATGACTCTATATTCCTTGTGTGGGTCAATACCTCTGTGGCAAATCACTCAGTTTCAGGGCTTTAGTCACCCTACAAAAGCAAGCTCCTTTACTCCATATGCCAGTACTCTGGAGATCAGGCAACAAGCCAGTCAGCCAGTAGTGAGCTGAGCCTGCTGAACAATCACTGACCATTCAGGCCAAATCAGGTCTCCTAACTGGCTGACTGCCCAAACACTGCTGTTGGGGAAAGAACATAAGCAAAATCAAGTGGCTGGGGACACAGCAGAACAGGGCATGAGCTCTAAGTGTTATGGACCTGAATGTTCAGAGATGTTAAATTAGAGCCCAAGCTATAAGGAGCATGTTTTCTGCACACTCACATTGGCATTAACTAGTCATTCCCTCCTCTACCATCACCTCTATCCCCTTCACTCAGCCATATGATTTCCTCTTCTCAAGTCTATCCCAATGATCCTGCTTCCTCCATCAAGTAGGAGTCACTCCCTACCACCCTAAATTTCACTTAGGCCTTACTGAGCACCAACTTCCTTCAAATATTTCCTCTCCCCAAGGCCACTCTGATGAGTTTTTGATATCTCACTCAGCCAATACCCACACCTCCTCATGCCTCACAGCAACACTGATCTTGTTCTTAGGGAAAAAGGGAGGAAAACGAAAGGCACTCTTTCACAGTCACCCCACCCCTTTCAATTTGCTCTGTGTGCAGTTCCCATCTTTATCAAAGAATGAAATTAATTGCTTCTCACCACCACCACCAAGGCTCTCTGCCTCCCATGGCTTAAACTCCCCATTCATGTCCCTGTTTCTTATCAGGTACTCCTTTCCTTTTGCCTACCTCCTGCACTGGAAAAATAAGAATTAAATTAGCTGAAGCAATGTCCTCTTCCTGATATCTGTGTTCAAAAGGACTACTGCAGTAAACACGGTAGCTCCCTCTTTCTATGCCACCAGTCTCAGCAGCCTAATCTCCAGTAAACCCCCAAACTCCCACTGCCTGAAGTAAAACAGCTGCACAAAATTAGCTAATTAAAGCAATAGTCATTGTATTAGTATGGTTTTAGTTAAAAAATGCTCAGTTGTTCACATATAAAATAAGTTGACAGCAAAAATACACATTGAGAGATAAAGGCCATCACAAAGTGAAAGTAGCAAATATCAGATGATGCAGACATAGAGATGGCAAACTTTCAGGTAAGCAGATGGTACTAGACTTCTCTGCACAGGAAACCCTCTGGCAGGTCCTATAGAGCTCTAAGGAAGTGACTACCCTCACACAGATGTTCTGTTGACACATGTGGATATATTTCCATAATGCTATTTTACTTGCCCAGCCAGAGTTGCTTTGCACATCCCAGAAGCAACAGTGCTTAAAATATCACCTTGGAAATTCACATGTACTGCTCAGATTTATCTTCCTCCTCCACCTATAACTGTTACCATATAGCTATATGGCAAACTGACAACTATTATTTTTAAATGCATTGATAGATAGGTAACATTCATGGCACCATAAGCCATGAACCAAAATGTATGGCAAAAAGCTTGAAAATGAAGAGGGATGAAAACTCTGGAATCTACCATACGAGACTGATACAGGCCCCCCGTTGTAGGGGAACAATACTACTAAGGGTGTGCAGCTTAGTCCAAAACCAGATCTACAGTGATTTCTCTCAACTTGCTCCTCTCACTACCAAGAAACAGCTATGCACAACCCTCCTGTCTAATACAGCATCAGTGCTAGTCAGCCTTGCTGTGACACAGGAGCAGCGTTTGATTTGTCTGAAAGACACAGATGAGCACCTTACACTGCAGGATCAGTATGACCACAACAGCCAGCAGGGCTCCTGTCGTTCTATGTGGTAGCAGTTTAAAACATGGGTCTGCTTTACAGAAACTAGAAGAATTATGGGGCAAAAAGGAGGGAAAAAACTAATTTGAACTCAGTCTCAGAATAACAACCATTTTCAGAAGTAATTTTGTGATGTGCCGTGAGAAAATCCCTGAGAGGGCAGGAGCTGCAGTCATTGTTCCATTAAGCACAGTCCTTACTTATTTCAGGGTTAAAAACTCAATACATATAGCACACAATGATTCAAAAGGATTTAATACGAGAGGACACAGACTGCAGTGTGGATATACTTTTAACAGTAGCATTAGATTAATTAAAATAGAAATACTCTATAAAGGTCTTCTCTCACACAGCATCACAAGGACTGGCTACAAATAATGAGCAGCAAAGCTTTATATCCCACTGCTTGGCAAAATCAGTCAAAACAGTAACTAAAGATAGAGCAACAAAATACCTGGAAATCATTACATGTGGTCTAACCTGCGCTGTACAACACAGCAAAACTGTATCTCTTTATTCCCAGAGTTCTTTAATCTTGTCGATAAAGCAAAGGATGAAAGACAACTGTGTGACAAATTATTTAGCCTTTATTTTAAGGTAGGTGCTTTTTAGAAGTTGCCACATTAAATAACCCACCCTACTCATAAGCTACACAATTGTGATTCAAGAGGCAGATAATTTGGTGTCCAGGGTGCTTCTTCCCCTCTTAAAAAAGGCCAGAAAAAAAAGCAATACTGGATTAGTAACTCTTCACACCAAACATGTAACAATGCAAGGCTCACACTGCTCAGTACATTTATGAGGATGGAAAGCAGATTTTTGCACATCAGAAGAGAATACAGCCCCTGTCACAGAGTCACAGAAAGGGTGAGGTGGGAAGGGACCTCTGGAGGTCATCTGGTCCAACCGCTCTGCTCAAGCAGGGCTACCTAAAACCAGCTGCTCAGGACCGTGTCCTGACATCTGAGTATCCATAAGGATATAGCTATCACTGCCATAAGTTACACAGTGGATTTTCCTCATATATAAGCAAGCTGCAGAGAATATGAGTGATAAGCTCCACTTCAAAAGACACCTTCCCAACTGCAACTTCTTTCCCACTGAGAAAATAATACTGCCGATAGCCAACTAGGTGAGTAAAATCCAGCACGTAGTCTAAGGAATGACTGACCCACAAACAAGGTACGAATGTTAGCATCATGATGGAAAACACAACAGAATGCAAGGGGGAAAAAAAGTATAAAAGATGAAATTGTGATGTGTAAACTACTCTTACACATTACAATGAAGTCAGATAAAGATGACTTGGCATTCTTCAGGAACTGCTAAGCAAATCTTTTTTCATATACATCTACAATAAAATTGTCAGGACACAAGTGAAACAAAATACAGCAAGTAAGGAAAGTTCTGTTAGTACACACATCTAAGACTCTAGTATAGCAGAGCATCTAATACATACACCTACAACTATCATGGATGGTTTTTACGGACCTACAATAAAACTAACACATTAAAGTAAAGCAACAAAATGTTGATTAATAGCTATGAGTGCCATTTCCAGTATCAGTGAAATATACTTTAATATTAAAATCTTCTACAGACTACATATTAAGGCTGTAAGATGTACACAACAACAGATGAGATGGAGACAACTGCTCTTGACATGACCAAGACAAAAAGTACAGGAAGTACAGTAGACCCAAACCTGCATCTAAAATAATGGAAGAGGTGGGGATATAAAATGTCTCAGCAATTTGATCTCTGAATTTTCTTCAATAGAGTCTCAGATTTTTCAGATAGCTTTATAAGCAGCCACACTATTATCTTTCTCTGTTAATTTACTTAATACCATCACCCAATATGTAAAGCCAAATTTCTTCCTTCTCTACCACCACTGTTGTCAACTTTTTGAATTCCAAGCAATAAAACGCAGCCCATGGACAGCTGTAGTCATATGTTTAATTCCTCTAAGATTTTAATTTAATCTGTTTCATTAGCTCAAATTATTATGGCAACTTCCTCACCTCTTCATGAAAAACAGGCAACTTCCCTAACAAATGTTACCATAATGTAAGAGTACATAATTAATAAAGAGATGACTCAAACAAGACATCATTGTTGGTTTGACTCATGGAAAATCTGGAACTAGAAAACAACCCACAACTTTTTCCTTCACTGGCTGTAGGCAACAAAATCACGTTTATTTTGAGAAGTTCAGACCTAACACTTTCAAACATACTGGTCCAGAGTAAACAAGCATGCAGCCCCAAGATCAAATCGGGAGATTCAACTCTTCGTGATGCAAAGTCCACTGTGAGCTTGGGCTCAGCTCCAAAGTCAAACTGCTACGTTACAAGAAGATAACCTCGTAAGCCACAAAAAGGTAAGAAAGAGTGAAATTGCTGAGGCATTAACTTTAATTCATGAGCAAATCAAAAAGGCATAAAAACTGAGAAAAACCAGTGGAGTTGTAATATGCTGACTCAGTAAGATCAGGAATCAACCCACTCCGAGAATCAAATATTTTCCTGCCTTTTACCTTCCAGGCCACCAAGGACTCACTAAGCTGGTAAACACATTAATCCTCAGTAAATAGCCTAACTGGCTAGGCTTTGCACAAGCCAGCAAGTAATTGCTGTGGTTTTCCTGCTTGAAGAACCTCCACGTATGCCAGAGGATGCCAAACACATACCCACAGCAATTTTATATAGAATGACTCTATTTCTGAAGATTAATGCTGCGGCAAAAGGTCACATCCTTGCAGCTGTTGTTATGCATGGAAGTTAATACTGGAAGTTTTTTCCAATCCTAAAGATACCACAAATTCAAGCACTTGGACTAGGAAATGGAAGCTTAACAACCTCCCCTATAAATATTATGTCACCTTCAATTATTACAATTTTGGATTCCAGAGGGAAGGGATGGAAGAAGAAATAAAGAACACAAAACATGGTATTCAAGACAGCTGTCAAAGCCTAAAGTTGCTTCCCTTCTTGAGGACTGAAGTATCATGGAGGCTTCTATTATACTCTCGCTTCTGAAAGTTCAGTCACTCTTAATGGGTTAAAGGAAGATGAAGCAATATTAGCCACTCACCAGCACAATGTGTTTTGGGACCACACCTAACCTTTGTGGGAGAAAGGTTGAGGCAACAGTTATCTGTGAACTGAAGAACAGCATGACATAAAGGAACAAAGGGAAAACTTCGAGGTTACACTTCCATCCAACTCCTCCTATGCTTCCCTTCCCCATCAGCTTTCTAGTCTCCAGATAGAAGATAGTGATCCTGATTTAGATGTCACAATTGGCTAGCACTTGCCACCTTTACAGCTCTGCTTTATTTCAACTACTGAGCACTGAACTGAAAACTGTAGGGTCAAATTGCTATAAATAACTAACCCATTCTAGAAAAAGGAGAGGTAGAGGAGAAACTGAAAATAAAACATAAAACCAAAAACCATCTGCCACAAATGGCTTTGAACAGTTTGATGTAAATATAAACCTTTCTAATTCTCAAAGGGCATTCTATTTTAAGCATTACTGAACCCACCTGAAAGGTGGTGAGGCAAGGTTATGGTTGATGCAGTTTAAAGCAACTTTTCAAGGCAGCTTGGAAGAACTCTACTTAATCTGCAGAGGTTCTGGAATTCCTTCTAAGTAACAGAAGTCAGAAAAATGAAAGCATGAAGTAAGAAATGTAAGGGATATTTTAATTGTTATACTTTCACATGTTCTCTAGTTACTAGAACACTAGGCAACATTACTTGGTTTACTTTTTTCTAGAAGTTCCATACTACGAACCCATGAAGGTTCAGAACAAACCTGCGAGGGAATAAAAGAACAGTAAGTAAATGCAACTTACTCAAAAATTATACATGCAACTTTGGAGATAAAGCTTGTTGTGGGTTTGTTTGCATGTTACGGAATGAAAGGATGCTCCACAGACATTCATTCCCTTAATGTTTTTTTTTTTCCTTTTAAACTCAAAAGGCATTTAAAATTGTCCCCGGATCACAACCAGCAAATTCTATACCATGAAAAATGTTGAAAACAAAAAATTATTGTTGGAGCAAGTCCAGAGGAGGGCCACGAGGATGATCAGGAGCTGGAGCACCTCCTATATGGAGACAGGTTGAGAACATGAGAGCTCCTCATCCTGGAGAAGGCTGTGTGGAGACGTCAGACCAGCTTCCAGTGTCTGAAGGGGGCCTACAAGGATGCTGGAGAGGGACTCTTCATTAGGGACTGTAGTGATAGAACCAGGGCTCATACATTCTAATTGAAGCAGGGGAAGCTCAGGTTAGATATAAGGAAGAAGTTCTTCACTGTGAGGGTGGTGAGGCACTGATAAAGCTTGCCCAGGGAAGCTGTGAATGCTCCATCCCTGTCAGTGTTCCAGGCCAGGCTGGACAGAGTCTTGGATGATGTGGTCTAGTGTGAGGTGTCCCTGCCCATAGCAGGGGCTTAGAACTGGATTCTCTTAAGGTCCTTTCCTAACAACTTCATTCTATGATTGTTCTAAACCACAATCTCATGCTCAGGACTGATCAGGTGACTTCTATCACCATCTAAACCTCACAGACCAAAGTAAAGGTGGCATTTTCTTTGCAGTACCTGAAGTTTCCTCTCCAAATGTTCCTGCAGGCTACATTACCACTAGAAACGTCACGTATTTCATTGAGCATAATGATTCAGGCACCTTGCCAAATTGACATGAATATGTCAAGCCTCATTTTTCTTTGTAATAGCAGTAGACTGGATGATCTAGTCCCACTGTAGTGTGACAGCCAGATGCTATTCTGAGAAAAAATACATCTAAAGAGGGGAGTGGGGATGTCAAGCAAACAGCTATGCACAACTGCAATAGCATATCCAGCTGAATAAAATTAGTGCTCAAGTGATTTATAGAAACCAAAATAAACATATCAAAAACTACAGATGCATAAAAAAGAAAAAGAGAGAAAACAGGGACCTGGTTTCCATATGTAACATCAGTGACATGACCTCAAAAATTCTGTTGTTTCACAACAACATACAAGAACAAAGTCACTGTTAGGCATTTGACTTCATACGGCAATAATCTGTTGCCATTGTCTACTCTGGCCAGTTAGCAGCTGTCAAACACTGCAATACCAGCACAGGACTGAGTAAAAGCCAGCCAGAAAGATGCTAGGCTCTCTTCCATCCCTGTTTTTTTGTTGTTCTTTTTAACATTAAGTAACACCAAGAATGATGAGTTGATGGGAAATTTTTTCATTTGGTTTTAGGTAGCGTTTTTTTGGTGAGTTGTGGCGGTGCTCGTATAAAAACAGCTTCTTATGGTTACCAATACAACTTTGAATGACTTTGAATGATTCCCAAGTGTTGCGCTGACCACCATTACCACAACAAAAAGCTGAACCAAGTCCATAACAAATTGTTTACAAAAATTTCCAGTAGGATATCAGTTAACCCATTGGTTTTAAAGTTTCATCTGCAAGCACTGAAATGCCAGCAGTGGCAACCGATTATCCACTTCACTGAGCAGTATATAGATGTCTTATACATAAATACCTTGTTATCCTTCTGCAGGTGTCAGGCCAGTGAGAAAGTTTGCAGATATTGTATAAAACAAACAAACATTTCTCAGTTATCAGGGTGACAGTTATAGCAGAGCACTTAAGTTCCCTTCCATCATCTGGGATGTTTACTAGGAATTAATTTCACATAGAAACAGGCATGCATAACATTCATACTCCATGAACTGCACTGGTCTGAACCAATTTAACAAGTAGAATAATTCATAGATACAACTTGACAGTTTTGAAGTATATAAATCAGTTTTAACAGTCCAGAGTGACAACTGGTTAAAATAATGTACAAGATACAGTGCTAAAACTGAAGTTAATTATGTGTTTTAATTCTTAGCACTGTTTTCCATTTGTTTTGATTTTTTTCATTTTTACTGGAAAATAGCTGTTTCACAGACCCATCAATATTTTAATCACCATGGATTCCACTGTTTCTAGAAGGTGGAGTTAGTCACAAAACTTGAAAGCTGGATTCCTTGACTACCCTTTATAACGTCAGAATTCCAGGATGCACAAGAAACTCACCTGCCCCTCTGCGATATTGTCCTCTCTAGAACCCTATGCATTGCAATTGAGAATTCAATACATATATTACCCTAACTTGGAGAACACTCTCCATTCAAATAGAAGCCGACAGCAGCAGAACAGATGCCTTTTGGAAACTAAAGATGCGTAATTACAGCACTGGGAAAACAGACACATGCTTGCATCATCTGTGATTATTAAGTTTAGAATTAGACAGTCCTTAGTGTTTCCAAGATAAATCTGATTAACAAAAGATTTAAAAGGTTACTAGAAGCATGGTTCTTAGTCAAACTAATTCACACTTCTGTTTTCAGGACTGAATTTCCTTTTCCTTTGGAGGGCAGGGGAAAAGGAGAATATTGTACCTTATTCAGAAAGGTAACTCCCCTCATCTCTGAAAAGCATCTTACCCACTACTTTTGCCATATCAAACAAGCCCAGACAGTCGCAGAATTTTCTTCAAGTTGTTTTTTAAAACATAGTGCAAATTTTATTTCATAAAACTAATAAAACCAAGCAGGAAGTATATGGACTAGAAAGTCAGCTATGGATTATGATTTTATGCATATATATACATCAGAAAGAATTCAAGTGTCCTGAAGCGAAAGCAAATCCCCTAACTTGAACAGGGAAAATAGCAAACCACTTAAAATGCAGCACATTTGTAATGATAGCACCACATCCAGAAAAATCTGCTAAGACGACAGCGCACATTGTAAGCTATTCTTACTGGCCAACAAATCTAAACCACAAGCACAACGCGGGGTATTCAGCACAACTGTACTTATCTGGTAGGTTATTCAGAGCAAGAACATGGCAGATGTGATCTTCCCACTGAAGGATTTAAGGGATACACCACTCACACGGACAACATGCTTTTCTTACCCTTTGTGAGCACTTTCAGTTTGATCCAACAAGAAGTAAAAGGGATTAGTTTGATTTACCACTGGCAGTCACCTGCTCGTAAGTGGCCTGACTGTATGCTTCAGTGGTTAGAACACGTCAGCCGGTCCAGAGAAAAATGATAACAAATTACTGGGAGAGAGAAACTACTTAATGCAGCTTGCCTGCACGAACTTCAAACGCCTTGGTGGCCTACAAACAGTGCTAAACCTCAGCAGAAATGAATGTCATCTTGCGAAAGTCTTCCAAGTTGCTACCAGCACACATTAAATGCTAAAATTGCCATTTCTGCATGCTGGTGTTAATAGACACAAAGTAATCTCATTTAAGAGCTCTTTAAATCTTTATACAGCAAGCAAATACTTTCATCTTATGTGTTCCCTCAAAGCTGTCATTTTGCTCATGCCATACCAATTATACATAACTTTAAACCAAATTAAAACCTTCAACTTGGTCTTTCAGAAAGAATCATACAAAATAGCTACCTGCCACTGTAAGCCTCAACAGCAGCAAGGAGTTGGGCAAGCATTTACAAAATCCTCTGGTGGTTAAAGAATTAACAAGTAAGAAAGTATGTAAGACATGAATGAAACAAATGCCAAATGCCATAAGTAAGGTGATCCAGTTCATGGATTTGCATCATATTAATTAAAAAAAAAAAAAACAAAAAAACAACAAACAAAGGCAGCAAGACAGAGCCATAAATATGATTCAGCATTTAGGCAAATAAATCCCACAATTCAACAGCTGGGCAATGCTAGCAGAACTAATGTAGCCCTATACTTGATATGCTAACGGCCTTCAGCTTTCTGTGCCAATGAACCCTACCACCTCAGTAATGCAACCCCATTACTATTGCCATCCCATAAAACCCAGCAGTTCCCTGCCACATCATTTATTTTTGATCACCCTTCTCCAGCAATCAGTGAAGAAGAGAGGACATACGCTATAGCTGGTTCAGAACAGCTCTTGTGCAGATTGACCAAGCAGCAGATTAAGTATCTTGGGCTCATAGCTGTGATCCCCTCTTCAGTATTGTCCCTAATTAAGGTCTTTCTTTTCACCCAGCACTGAGATATGTACAAGACACAGAAACGTACTTATTTTGACACGTTACCCTTTGCTGCTGATAGATGTTATGAGGGAGAAAGAAGGAATACAGAATACAACAGGGTCAGCGAGTGCTACAAGCAAACATAAGGCACAGCCACATAAACTTTGCTGGCTTAGGAGACAAGGCTAAAGTTACCTTTAAAAAGCAGCTTCTTAGAAAATAAGGTTAACAAATAGCCTAGAACTTATCTTCTCTCTTTTTCTTAAGTTTTATTTTAGAACCAGCCATGTACATGGTTGGGTTTCCAGGTACCACAGTGGAAGTTACCAGGCATTTCTGAGAACATCAGTTATCTTCGAGTTCTTCAAGTACTAAATAATGATACAGAAACTCCATACCTTTGAGAGATTAGATGGAGATACATAATTTGTTATGTAGAGGACACTAGATCAAACAACATAAAGACAAAAGGAACCAAAGGATATAAATTTATAGAGCAAACGCATGACAAGAACTTAGCAGTTCTCAAAGCTTTCCCCAACATTTGCTCCCTGTAAATAAGTGTGTGCACTCACAATACAATAGGTTAATAAAGTAAAATCTATTTGCTGAATTTGAAGACAAATAGCAGAAGTCGTATTGATCAAATAAAAGGTAAATAACTACACTGTAAATGCAGGTATTTTGGAGAAGTTACAATGGCACAGAATATCTGGAGCCCTCAGACTTTTTGTTTCAAGGTTTGGGGCAGCAAAGGAAGATATTCCCCTTACAACCTGGCTGGCCCCACACACTCTTCTCAAACTATTAACTTGCAACAAAACTCTCAATGTTAGTAACAAAGTGATCATGCAGTCACTGAATGAGGAGAGATGACAGCCCCTACTTGAGCATGCAGTTGGAAATGGAGGGGAAAGAACAAATCCCACAAGTTAATATCCAAACACATACCCTCAAGTTCCCACTTCGATAGCCTGAATAACTACCGTGAGAAATAGCTGCCTACCAATCTGCCCAGACTCAACACTGAGAGCTGCAATACTGAAAGTGGACTTTACGAGCATCTTAGGGAAGAACATAAGAGAAGAAAGGTGTTACAAAACTTTTCCTCTTTGCCCATATTCAGTCTCAGTTCAATTGTTATGAAAACATGTACACAAACATACATTATGTCACCAACTCACAATTAGTTTTACATACATTCAGAAAGCAAAAATTCCTTAACTCAGAACTAGCTGAGTAGGATCAATGTTTTTATTTACTAGAGGAAATCAAGACGATCAGAAGATGGGGGAACTCTTACAGTGCAATATGCCCACAACTAGCCATAATGCTTACTATTGCCTACACTGCTACCATCATCATGCAACCCACATTTATGCTAAAGTTCTTTTGAGATTTTAATCTACAAAACTCCAAATGAACCAAAGTGCTACTGCCTCCCACCCACTAGCTGGACTAAATCCAGCCAGCAGACTTCCTGCAGTTTTCCCACGCCCGATTGTTTTCCAGCATGTAGACAAAATGTAGATCATGCAGGAAAACAACAAGTTAAAACTTCTTTTTAACTGGAACGGGTAAGAAAAGGAGAGCCCCAGCTCTCAACTCCTCTCTTTCATAATACAGGAAATACTTTGACAAACTGGAGTGCAACAAGACAACTGGAAGCAAGCAGTATTCTATATATGATGTAGGCTGTGCAGCAGATGGGGGGGAGGAAGGAGGACATCTAGACAGATGGTCTAGAGTTTGCATTTTGTAATTTGAAGATGGAGGCATTTCTCAGCCTACAACACAACACACTAATTTCAGCAGAATCTTAGAAATAATAAAAGGGGGCACCTCTCCCACGGTCCACTACAACTCTGGGAGAGATTCAAATTGAGTTTAAGGGTATAATGTGGGGACTCCTGAAGAAATAGATAGTAATCAAACTCCCATTAATCTTCAAGAACCAGCATAATTTCTCAAATCTCTTCTCAGAAAGAAGAATGGGGAGCTCCAGAATACAGAATGGCATGTGGCTACTATAAACTCCAACTGAGAAAAGTCTTCAGATAAAAGACGGGCAGTGCCCTTGAAATAGCTTCAACAGTTGAAGACCAGCACCAAATATTACATCTTCTTTGCCATAGACATACCAGATGTTTCTGAACCCTGACTTGGCATAGAATCATAGAATAGTTAGGGTTGGAAAGGACCTTAAGATCATCCAGTTCAAACCCTCTGCCATGGGCAGGGACACCTCCCACTAAACCAAGGCTCTGTCCAATCTGGTCTTGACCACCACCAGGGATGGAGCATTCACAACATCCTCAGGCAACCCATTCCAGTGCTGTCCACTCCAGCTCTGTAGGTGTGTCACCATGAGGACCTGCATCTCCTGCATGTTGCACCCTAAAAACCTCTTGCTTCCAGACCAAGCACCTCAGCTTAAATTCAGTGCCCAGAGACAGACTGTGAAGTCTACTCTGAAGACAGGCTCGATTTCATGCAATGAAAAATTGGACAGAGTAGGAGTTGGGGCCCAGCCACTAGAGTGGCTCAGGATATTTCAGTAGAAAAAACACAGGTTCTCAGAATCACAAATCGCAAGTAGTCTTAATAGTCTCAGAATACCACATAGTCTTAATTACACTAATGAGCTGTGCCTCAAGTAAAGGTGGAAAAGGAAAGGCAAGGAGTTTCAGGCACTTTTATACTTAATGGCATGGCAGAGGATAAGAGAAGACACAGATCCCACTGAGTAAGAGGTTAAATTATCTCTGCTGCCCACTTGTACTACGGCTAATTAAGTCATAGACCAGAGAAGATAAAGGTACTCAAAAGAAGTATATAAAGCCTTCATGTTTCTTTGAAATAAATACAGGATTTAAACCAAGAAATTAAAACTGAAGGCTCTTCAGAATGTTTTTTTTTGTTACTTTCACCTCACCTCCTTAGAGTAGAGACAGCCATATATTAAGCAACAGAAGTAAGAGCACTTTTAGACTATTGCCATACAGCTGCTGACCCAAAACTGGACATTATCAGGCTGTTTGGCAGTATCTCTGCATAACACAGGAGCAAATATTCGTTAACTTCACAGAAACAAAGTCAATGGCATGATTTACACTGATGTATACACACTCACACACAGAGGCCAAGGCAGTCGAGATGGCCAGTTGTATTAGCAGCATCTGCTATCAATGTGATGACATGACAGTTAGTTTGGGGGCTGTTTTTAAGCTTAAGCAGGAGATTTGACTTAAAGGAATACATTACAGCTCTGCAAACTCTGAAGGACTGAACTGGTGGCACAACAGTGGTCCAAATGCTGATAAAAAGCAGCGGTGCAGCTTTGAGCTCATAAGATGACATTGCCTCTAAGATTAATGTACTTTTACCACAGGAATGATCTTAACTTTTTTCAAGCAATATAAAGAGCAGCTGCTTGACACATCATTAAAGAAGCCAAGCATCAACATCCTCACTTGTTTACACTAGATGCCAAGAAACTGTAAGAATATTTTGTTCTCCTTCCAAAGCTATCTTTCAGATCTGATACTGAAGAATAAAACACAGAGATAGCTGGAAAATAACTAGGTAGTGAGAAACACCTGAAATGTTTCTGTGCGGCAGGGGAGATGCAGATGCTTCCCAGAAGTAACAATTATCTCCAACAGTGTAACAAATTTTGAGTTGTGTGTAAGTTTGCTTGGCAAGATGTGCCTTTGAAACTGCGCGGCTCTCATTCCAGAATCTGCAATATCCTATTTGAAATGAAGAGAAATTTATCTTTGGGAAGCAAAATAGATTCTTAAAAAGCATGGATATGCACATACCTTCACAAGTCTTGGACTAGCCTCTTCCACTTTCCTCCCAGAGGCTAAATTTTGTGGTACACCTCTCCAACATTACTAACCCATTCCCCATTATCCTGCAGGTGCAAATGAAGAGCTTATCCATGGAAAGAAACGGCTAAAAATGAGTATTAACTTGCACTGCTGCCCATTCATTCCCCAAAATATAAACTGAAGTTTTACTCCAGATTTTAACCATCTTCTTACAAAAAGTTGTTTTTTCTTTGGATGATGGGCAAAGACACTGTAATTCTTGAAAAAATACTTTAGACTATGAGGAACAGAGTGGGATCTCCTTGCCTTTTGATGCCTGGAAGGTGAGAGGTAAAGAAGGACAAAAGCAGTAAAAAAAGATAGATTAATGGAAAAAGCAAAGTTAATGTTGCCAAGAGCTAACAATAATAATAAAAACACTCAAGAATGCCAAGGGAGCCTAGAAGAAGAGGTGAGAAAGCAGTGTGAGGAACACAAGAAACATCCAGCAAGAAACACTGTACATCCAACAGTAAATTGCAGCTGCATGACAACCCTCTACCTACATTATTGCTATATTTTGCTGGAAGACAGAAACAGGAATATGCTTCAACAGCCTACTAAGCTCAGAATTTGAGGAGTAGGAGAAAATAAGCATTAAATTACTATAGACTATATACCAAGGGAGCAGCACAATAATGGTATGTGGGCTTTAATAATCTGATAGAGGTCAAAAAACAGCATTCACAGGAGACAACACTTTCCTTCAGCCACTAAATCAATACCTGGCATTTAATGATCACATGTATACTTCATATGAATGATCTTTAATCTAAGTTCTTCTGAAGTCCACAATTCTTGTAAATAGACTGTCAATCCATCATCATGGTACAGATCTTACATCACATTTTTCTTTGTATTCACAGTAGGTTAATTTCTCTTGATCTAATGTACCGTATCTCCTCAGTGGCGTCCAAAAAACAACACTTGACTTTGGTCCTTGATAGTAAGCTGAATAGTCTTCTATTCTCAAACTGAGGTAACAACGTAGAATTCACAACTGAAGACCCTATACTTTCTCAAAATACTGTCTGTCAATGTTCCTACAATCCAGGAGTAGGAACTCAACAGCAAAAAGGCAACTCATATTTTCCCTTATGGAAAACAGTCACTCCATCACCTCAAAGGTAGCAAATAGCCTGTTGATAAGATTATGGAGTAATAAACCAAAACAGTTGCTCCAGAAGCAAAGCACAACACCTGGGTTCACATTGATTAACCTGGCATTCACACAAGTGTCTTACAAGCACATTAAACAAGCAGTCTTTTTCAGTAGTTAAGACTTGCCTGGAATAAGCCAGAGGTCTGCAGGGCACAAACAACAGGAATAATATCTATTTTTTCTCAAGTTAAAAAAAATAAATTGAAACACAACCATGAAAAGAACTGTGCATGAGAGCAGCAATTTTAGGTGGTGGAGCAGGGGAAGGTACAAACATTCATAGTTAATGGAGGGACCATAGGAGAGTTAACAGATGACAGGATAACCACTTTTTGTAAGAGCAAACCCCAAACAAGTGAAACACGTTTAGCTCCAATAGCTGCAAGTTACTGCTTACTCATGTATGACAGAAAAAAAGTGTGCATATCATTACTAAAGCTGTAGCCCCAGAAATTACACTTAAAGAGGAAACCCAGAAAGGACCCATGTAAGTGGGTTAAAACAAGAGCATCACTCCAGAACTATCAGTATCAGCAAACTTCATTTTCTATGGCCCAACTACTGAGCAACACAAGTAGAACAGTCACAGCTGGAGTTCTGAACATATCTGAACTCTTCCTTCTTTTGTTGCACCTGTCTTCTATTTTAGAACCTGATCTTGAATGCATGTACCACAGTGACTGGGGGAGCTAAGAATTAAGAACGTTAAAAAAAAAAAAACACAGTGAAAGATGAGAACTTCAACGGCACATTACAGCGTCCTAAACCTATGTTTTGTGCAACATTTAACTGCACAGCAATTAACGCCACAGACAAAAGAAGTTCTTCTTAAATATTAAGCATCTATACCCCTCCAGTTAGGGAGAAAGAGCTCACAAATGTCACAAGACATCCAACAGCAAAGATGCCTTAAGAAAAAAATCACAGTATTCAGGTAGTCTTTATAACTCCTAACAGATGAACAGAGAGGCACTTACACCCTCTCCTTTTAATCTAGTACAAATAACCTTTAAATAATTCTTATGTCAACAGGATATATTTTAAACTATTCTCAAAGGAAATGCCATCAGCATAAGTCACTTTCTTTAAATTTCACTGTATTACTAATTTGAGTATGTAAGAGCTTATATTTTATCACCCATGATGATCACATTTTCACATCTTGGACAGTGAAGAGAGATCAGTCAGCTTCACTATTACCCAGGCATTATGGTAGGGTTTAAGCGTTTAAAGTAAGTTAATATAAAGAGCAGCTGCTTGACACATCATTAAAGAAGCAAGTCTGCTCAATTTTTATTTCACAGATAATCTTGTCTTTAAAAAAAAACTGATAAACTAAGGAGGTTACAGAGCATCAACATCCTCATGCATTTACATTAGAAGGAGACATAATGTATAAAACAGATTTAAAAACTCAAATGAAGGTTGAAGGCTTATCTTCACATGAGTTCATCTTGAGTATTTAGAGATTTGTGTTGCATGACGCTTTAGGCAGCCCAAAAAGCTATCAGCATCCTGACGTTTACCCTTCTTACTCTTCATTACTATTTTATCTTCAATTTCTTCACAATGGCAAACCTCAAGGAAGCTCAGCCACTGGCATCTCCAACTGTCTGGATACAGCATTTATAACAAGTGGTTTTAAGGGCCAGAAAAGGCGACCATGCCATCTACACTAGTTCTGCATCCTGCACATCACAAGCTGACAGCGTCAGGGTCGCAGCATGAAGTCTTTGTCATACCAAAGTTCTTGCTACGCTATTCAGCAACAAGCAGCTGGTTTTGAGTAAGCACATAACACCTATAGAAAAGATGCAACGGTTTGTCAGTCACATACACTGCCTCCACAAATGCCATAACTTAACCCCTTTCTTCCCACAACTGACCCTGAGTATTGGGTAGGGTGAGAAAATAAAGCAGTGTTTTATCCTCCCAGCCCTCTCTAGCCGGGAGGCTAAATTCACAGTGAAAAAAGAAAACACGAAACCAGCCACGTATGGCAGCTCGAGGACACAAAGCTAGAGCCCAGAAGTTGACACTCGTTAGGAAGACATAAGCATGTCGGAGAAAGGAGCGACAGGGACCCACGAAGGACCTATCTCAAGGGATCTCCCTTCCACCTGGTCCCACTCCCACGGGGACCCGCTCGCTCTCCACCGGCAAGCCAGGCTCTTACCTGTGCCGGTGCTCGTCGTGCCCTTGTCCGTGAATGAGGAAGCCGCCGAGGTTCTTGCCCCCTTTGCTGGTGTCCACGTGAGGAATGAGCACATCCTCCAAGCCCAGGTCAAAGCGCTTGTGCTTCGAGGAGTCGGGGAGGAAGAAGAAAGCTCCGAAGCACAGGGTGATGAAGGCACTAAGAATCAGGAGCAGGATAAATTTTTCGGAGAGTCTCAAGGTAGCCCTGTGGTGCGGGAAGGCGGAGGCTCCGAGGTTCAGGGGGGGCAGCCTCCGCCCGGAGAGCGGCAGCAGGGCGGGAGTGGTCATCCTTCCGCTAGCGACCACTCCGCGGGGCACAGCTCATCCCTTAGCCCCTGCGGAGCGCTCCGGCGGCGCGGGCCCGGCTCGGCTCGGCCGCTCACCGGGTGGGCCCTCAGCGGCGCAGGACGAGCCCACCGGGCCGCAACCCGGGCTCTGGGCCGCAACCCGGGCTCTGGGCCGCCGCTGTTGTCCCCGCAGGACGTCGTGGCCGTGGTGGGTCCCGCCCGCAGCCTGGCACCGGGCGGTGGGTTCAGGCGCGCCCTGAGGGAACGCGGCCCGTCTGATGAGCCGAGGCGGCAAGTGGGTTGTCTGCAGCCACTCACCCTGGCCGTGGTGCGGATAGGAGCTCCTCTTCCCTGGTACGTGGAAGGACATCTCATTGCCCAAACTGAGCCCGGGTTCGGGTTCACAGCCCAGCGGTGGTGCAGGAGACGCCCGGCAGTGAGTCAACACGTTCTCCCACAGCAGCAGGCCGGGCTTTGCGGCTTCCTGAGTGTACTTGGAAGAGAGTACAGTCCCACCCGTGCATGATTTACCACATGCTAAACGCTTCAACTCTCGGCAGTGGTGTAGGACAGTGCTCAAAGCTATATGGCGAAAGCAAGGTGCATCTTTAAATTACAGCTTCTCCACAAGCAGTGGTCAGTGGGTAGGTGGTATGCAAGCAGCATTGAAGGGAAAACATTTGCCCTGTGTTTTATTAGCTACGTGCAGGACTGCTTTCTAAGAGTCCATCAAATTGAGCTGTGGTGTTATACATGACAGAACAAAACTGTAGTGAGGGTACTCAAGGGCCATTTGAGAAACAGTAGGATGTTCAGAACACATAACTTGCTTCGTGGTTTAAGCCCAGCCAGTAACTCAGCATCATGCAACCACTCACATTCCCCTTTTCCCCTCTGTGGGTGGGATGAAGAGGAGAATGAAAGAATGAAAACAACATGGGTTGAGATAAGAGATATCCAGTAACTGAAGTATAATACAGAAGTACTAGTACTAATAATAATGGTAAGGGAAGTAACAAGGGGAGAAAGTATAAAACTAAAAGGGGAAAAGAAAAACAATAAACACAAGTGATGCACAATGCAGTTGCTCACCACCCACCAACCAATACCCAGCCCAACTGGAACAGCGATGGCTCCCTTCCAGGTAACTTCGCTCAGTTTCTATGCTGGGCATGATGTGCTATGGTATGGAAAACCCGTTGGGGCTTTCTGTCTGGGTCAGGTGTCCTGTTTCTGCTTTCTCCTGGCTTCCCATGCCTCTCCTCACTGGCAGAGTATGAGACTGAAAAGTCCTTGATCAGAGTAAGCAGCACTAAGAAACAACTAAGCCATGCTGTGTTATCAGCATTGTTCTCAGACTAAAGCCAAAACAGCACTGTACCAGCAACTAGGGAGGAAAAAAAAAATAACTTACAGCTGAAACCAGATCTCTCCCAATCTCCCAGTTGCTAAAGGCGAGTAGGAGGAACTAGTAACTAGTTACTTCAGTGAGTATCAAGTCCAGAGAAGTTTAAACACCTTCAGACATCCCAATTAAACATGTGAGCTTTCCTTCCAAAGCAGAAAGATACTACTTGAGAATATACTATAAAAATAATTTTAAACATAGATTTTGGATCTGCTTGTGAATACTGATGCTCACAACTTCAATATCCACATCGAAGCCAAATGCACTATATGGAAAAGTATTTTCCCTACACACTGTATGCCCAGAATGGCTGAAGAATTTAAACTAATTTCATATGAATCTCCAGTCAGTTCATAGACATATACAGAATTTATCCTGTTGGTACTACTAAGCTTCATACACTTTCCTCTAAAACTTCTAGCATCAGCTCCCACTAGCGAAAGAGTACAAGATTGTCTGGGAAAATGTTTTCCACTCTGTCCTATATCACCATGCCAGGACATTAAAATAGGTGTTCATAGGCTACAGTCATCTTAAAATAACAATGATAATATGTATTATGCAAAATATATAATTACATATATTATAATAATTATATATATATATAGCTACTGGTATTTCTAAAGGATTCAGAAAAAAAATTTGAAAGGTAATTACTTCCTATCCTAATAATTATGAGATTCTGAGATTCCAAACTGATGCTTAAAGCACTGCAAAGTGATGATGGCCACTGCCACTGCCTAAATAGGTCTTGTGCATTACAGCAGGACATCCTCTGAAATCCTGGATGTAAACACCGCCCTACTAAAATGGGATTACTTGGCAGCTGCTCCTGTTGAGGGTACTATAATAAACAAAGGTTGGAAACTTGGTTTATAAAAGTTCCTGTTTCAGGTTTCTCCTACATGCCGCACCTTAACTGATCCCTACTTAATTTATACTTTCAAAAACTGGCCAGCACCCTCTGGTGGGAAAAAATGCATAGGCAAGATTTCGGGTTGTACAGACCTGAGTTATTGAAAAGGTTGGCAAAGTACCCAGGCACATAATGTCACTTTGGACAATGCCATTAGCCAGGTAATTTCCCAAGATTTTAACCCAGTGTTTCTGTCTATAGCTCAACTGACATTTGATTGAATTTTCTTTTCATTTTCTCCTAAATCCACGCACAATGCAAAGAAAGTAGGAAAAATGAACCAAATGAAAGTAGATCTAGAACTTGTTATTTAAGATTATAAACTGAGTTTCAATAACTAAACTTTTTTTTTCTGTGTGCATTTGTCTGTCAGCATTCCTTGAAGCTGATTTAGAGAAAACCTTTTTCAAGCTTTACCAATGTCATGGGTTCAGCAGCAGCAGTCATTTTTCTTTAAGTAGTAGCTGGTGAGCACTGTGTTTTGGATTTTTAGCTTGGGAGCAGTGCTGATAACACCAGTGTTTATAGTTATGGCT
>JASSUY010002153.1:0-15337 GCA_032466535.1 Forpus xanthops
CAGTGATGAAGATTGTTGGAAGAAGTAAATGACCCCAGAGACCCCCACCACATTTTTGTATGCATGCGAGGAACTTTTGGGAAAATGATGTAATCCATATGTAGTCTCATGAATCTGTATGTGTGCTTGGTAGCTATATAAGGGACTGCTTGTGTAGCAGTAAGTGGACGCACGTTAGGAGTTATCCCCCTTGTCTCAAGGCGCCGTAATAAAGAATACCTGCTTGTCAACTAGAAAACTTCATTGGCAAGTTTGTTTCTGGAGTTTTCTCCGAAACAAATGTTTTCTTAGTCACATTCAAAACATTTCATGTAACAGGGGTTTTGCCACCAGTTTTTGATTTCTTTCCACCGCGAGATTTCAGTGCTAGGAAGCTGCCCCTGAAAATGCGGCCTCATCCTGCTGCGTCACTTTGTCACAGAATAATGGACTACAAGGCTAGAAGAGACACAGAGATCATCCAGTCCATTTGTATGCCTAGCGGCAAGTTCAACTATAATTAAAACATTTCTGACAAACGCTTGTTCAGCCTGTTCTGAAAGACCTCAGCCTCTTGTGGCAAGCCACATCAGAGCTTGCCTACTCCTCATATTATAAAGTTTTCCTAATGCCTAAATGTTTCCTCTGACATTTCATGCTCACTGCATCTCAGTATCTCTTCCAAGGATACATGGATTACAGTTACTACCTTTTCATTTTTCCCTTGCAATATTTTTATATATTTTTCACTCTAGTGAGAGTATGAAGTATAATCTAATCTGTTCTCCTGCATGTATCATGCCATATCTGTGATTTCTCTTGTTTTACTCCATCTTCTATCAAATAAGAAATCTCTTAATTCTTAAATGTCTAAATTCTCTGAATTCTTAAAATATTTAGTAGGGAAAAGTACAGCTTGGCTTAATGCCACCAGAACAGGCAAGACAGTGCCATAAAGGCTCTCTTTTGGGGTCAGAAGGCAAATACTGCATTGCACCACAAGCTACAGTTTTCTTATGAATATTAATGTTAGACATCAGGAGAACTGAACAAGAGAACCGAACAACAGGACTTGTGACATGTCCACACTCCTGGAAGGAGGAAAACTCAGGTGGATCAGAGGATATCTGGATCTGCTGGGTAGACTGGTGACAGTGAACTAAACAGTCACAGAGCCCATCCTCCGGCTGTGATGCTACCTGGTGTGATCTAGTCACCTCCATGCTATTAAGCTCCTTCAACCTCAAAACCGGTTGGCCCCATTCAGATGCTGATTGGAAATGCTCTGTGCTCATTCCCAAACTGAGAGCTGCTAGCTGGCTGAGGCTGCAGCTATACCAAGCACTATTCTTCCAGTGTCAGGGCACAGACCAGAGTGCCCCAGTGCCTCTCCCTGTGCCTTCACTCTGTTTAGTTTTCTTGTACAAGAATAGCCCTTGTGTTCTGTTTCACCAGCTTCAGTGCAAGGTCATCTTTTCCCTACAATAGCTTTGTTCTCTAAGGTCAGTAGGCTGACTACAGACTGAAAAACAGATTTGACACATCACATCAACTTCAAATTAATTTTTACTCATGTCAGTTTGCATTTCCAAGCTTACTAAATAGGAAAGGCAGACAATCAATTTATAACAGTCACACTAAACAATGGACAAAATATCATTCAATACACAATAAAATTTTCCATTAGTTGCAGGACTGAATGAAAGCTCCTTAGGGCTGTTTTTCAAATGCGAGCAGCAGCAGAGATCACACAACTCTAAAGATCAAATGCTTAATAGCAACATCAACTGTACTTTTAGACTGCTGGCAGGGATCCTGGAGAGTCGCGTGGTTGTTACAGCAGTACACAAAGAATGTTTTACAGGACTGTCTCCAATCACTGTTTTTTTCAGAGGAACTGAATGCACAGGCAGCAGCACTATTGTACAATTGCCAACTCTGTTGCAACACGCTGTTGACTTCTCTGCTAATGAAACATAACCATTTTCCTGTGGCAGTTCGTATAATTGTGTTTCTGAAATTTATTTATTTATTTCATCAAGGAACTTTGTTTTTAAGAAAGAAAGGAAAGAGTGAGAGAAAGAGGAAACAGAAGTGAGGGAAGGGAAGAGAGAAAAAAGGAGAAAAACAGAAAGAAGGGATGGGCAGAGGGAGAGAGGGAGGAAAGAAGAAAAGGAGGAAGAAAAGAAGAAAGGGGGAGAGGGAAGGGAAAAGGAGAGAGACAAGGAGGGACGGTGAGTCTAGTTCTTTTAAGAATATAGATACTTGAAAAGAAATCTACTCATCTGAGCTGTTTTCTAGTTGGGTGGAATGCAAACCAGACTGCAAAGTCTGGGCAAAGAAGAAGGGACAAATTCATTCAAAATACCCTTGATCCACTATGCCAACAGGCCCCTGATGTTGTGAGTAAGAAAGCAGCACTTCCTAGTGTACCGCTGCCCCCACAGCTACTCTTTCCAGCCCATCCTCAATGCAGCTATTCTGGACCTAGTAGTGTGCACAGGTGCCAGCCTGGTGCCCTAACTGGTTCTTGTTTTGCACAGATGATTTCATTTAGGAAATATAGAGGCCATAGCTGAACTGTGGGTCTGGCATTTTCCAGGGAATGAACCCAGTTGTTCCTCAAATACTTAATCCAGCTGGCACATCTGGGTTTCCTTCTTATATGATCAAGACATGGACAGGGCTGGCATCTCTCCCTGGGAGGTGGAAGTGCTCCTAGAATTAAAGATGTGACAAAGACTAAAGACATACACTGATATCCACATCTCAGTCTGTGTAAAATAGGATGAAACTGTGATATTTTATGTTCTAAAATATTTAGTGCTATCACTGAACAGTCAGCTGCTATGGTATCTTCAAGCCACCATCTTGGTCAACAAAGCAGCAATATACCTCTTAAACCCAAACAGGCACATGCAACAGGAAAAGGTAATTCTATTAAATCCAGCATTTGTATTCAACAACATCTGTATTTCAGTTAATAATTTAGCCTGCAAGGCTATTTCTGTTCATTTAATTGGTGCAATAATGCCAGTATTTTTGTTCTGCATAGAAAGGATAGAGTTGTTAAAAAACAATGGGCCATATGGAAAGAGATCTGTTTCTAATTCTGATGCTAACTTCATTTGTAATGCAGAGTAAGCCATTTAATCAGGGTGTATCTTAGATTCTTCATTTGAAAAATTGAATTAATAATACCTCCTGGCCCGCGAAGTTGTTGAGAGACTCAGTAATTTGTGTTTGAATAGTGTGGTGCAAACCCTAATGGAATTCTCAAGTGCAAGGTATTATCATTCACAGAAGACCTGCGTGCTAGACCTCTACTGTCTTGTGATGGTGCCAGCCCAAACTTACATTTCACATCACCCACACAAAATATCATTCTAATTATACATATAACAGAGTGTGTGAGTGAGTGCAATGAATATTAGCAGAGCCCTTAAGAACTGTGCTTACTAGAACTGGTGAATTTGTTTCTGTAATGCTTGTTTTTCTATTTCTGATTTTTCCTTTTTTGTTATAGTTTATTAATGGTATTTAAATAAGGCAGAGTTCAGAAAAGGGATCATTTCATGCTTTTTCAATTTGCTCAATAGGATTCTGCAGAGCATTCTGGGCATCAAATAACTTGAGTTGAGAATGATAGAAAGTATAATGACTTTGTTTGCGTTTATTGGTGAGCATTTGTGTTTGAAAAATGTTGAGGTTTGAATATGAGGGAAAATTAGTGTTTTCAGAACATACACCACCAGCAAACTGGGGCCATATTTGAATTTGAATTTTTCTAAAGACCAAAGGGAAATATTTTAAATTATTTGTTCATATCATGGTATCAATCCTGTAGAATTAGTCCTTTCAGTATAAAATTTCATTACAGAATAAAAAATAATACAAAGTGCACTACAGAATTTCTCTTCAGTAACCTTTTTGTTTATTTTAAGCATGAATCCCATCATCTTCAGCATCACTGGAAGTTTACCTTTTTACTAGGTATTAATTTTTTCTTCAATATATTTTGCAACTGTATCTTCTTTAGAAATTAAGAAAATACTACTCACTCCTACTTCTGTGTATTCAGGAAGAGGTTGTCACAGTAATTGTGTGCCACCTCAGCTCTGTAAGTACAGCTATTCTGTTAAGCCTCCTGTGCTGCCAGCCCCTGAACTCCAAGTTGCTTCAAAAGGGCTGAAATGTGCTCTTCCTGTCCTACAGAATTCCTTTTCTTGTCCTACTGGTTATTAGAGGTCTTCTTTGTTGTGGTCCACGCTTCAGTGCTCACAGGGATCCCCTGCTTCCAAGCTCTCTCCCACTAATGAATCAGATCTTACTAACAGGGTATTAAATCCTTCTGCACAGCCCCTGAGAACTGAGATGGTAGAAAGAGAAAATTGAGAACATATCAGTACTGATGAAAAGTGAGAATGGTGCAAGGGAATCACAAAGAAATCAAAGGAGGTATTCACTAGAGCACCTGGATTCCAAGGACGTAAATTGAGGCCTGGATAAATTAACTTCTGTGCATAGTTAATTAACTATTTTATTCCTTTTTGTTTCTTTCAGATTCCATTGATGAAAGATCCTGGTTGGATTCGAAATGTCTGGACTCGCAATCTCAATGTAGGAATTTAATTGTTCATTTGCTTTTTAACTCTAGTGCCCTAGAGCAGTCCTAGATTGAAGCTGGGGTGGTCTTTGGGAAAATAGGATAAAGGATTGGCTAATTCTTGTCCACCTTCTGGTACACAGCACAGCATCTCCAAGTGTCACTTTTTGCATCCTATCCTGTCTTGCTATATGTCTGCTGTGGTATTACTACTCCTGTGAAAGGTTAGGTGGCTCTATGGAACTGGTTGCCTTCACATGTGGCTGATACTGGCATGATAATCTTGGAAACAGACCAAAAATATAGAAATTTGACACTGGACCTGGGCAATGAGCACAGAATCGGCAAACCTGCGGCACATGTGAGATGCAAGATATGCCCCTTTCACTGAATGTACGTCCAGACACCCATGATCTCCAGGAAGGCAGAGAACACATCTGTGAGTTGGTGTTCTTGGGACACAGCCATGAACTGGACAGAAGAACCTCTCAGGAGAAGCAATAAGAAAGGGGATAACAGCACTTCTCACACCATTTTTAGAATAACCCCTACTGAACAATTAGTAAAGGAGGGAAAAGAGGCAGATCCAAGAAACAATCTGATGATTTCCTAAGTGATTCTGGACTGTACCCACAGTGACCTACTCTGGTGATGGCAGGCAGAATATTTAGTGGCTGGCATGTTTGAAATCACAGGTAGAATCACAGCACTTCTAGCCAGCACCAATTAGAGCCATGTAGACACATCCACTTAGTTGAACTATTGCAGTCACTTGTACAGCTCTGTGTAGGTTACACAGGAGATGTACTAGCCTGGGTGGAGTACAGTGTTAACATTGCTATACTGCTATCTCACACAGATCCCACTCAGGTGTTTCCATACAACCTACACATTGCGGCATAGGATATATTCTACACTCTACAGAGGAACCTTCCTGATCCAGGAATCTGTGGTGACTTGCATGTAGCTTCTTGGTGTGCTAGCTTGTTGGTAGAGCTTGACAGCTTTTCAGTTTGGGTCTGGCAGATGCAGGTCAAGATTTCCACAAAGGTATGTCAGCTTTTACAAAAGGATCTAACTTTTACAATGAGTTTGTACTAAAATGTTATGCAAACTGAACAGGTGGATAAGGTAAAGAAGCAGTCAGAAATGAAGGTGAGGTTGATTGCTCTTGGCAGGGGTCGCGTTTGAACATCCAATTTAGTAGCTGAGCTGTGCAGACAGAAAGTTACCTGGGAATTCAAAATACCAGTAAAATAAACAGGGAAGGAATTCCTGTTAGCAAAGGACAACATAAAATCTGAAGATTAAACCCATGTAAAGCAATGCTACAGATGTCATCTTTCCTTTCCATACTTTGGGAACATTTGGATCTGCATTCAGGTGAGATTCTGAACTTCACAAGGACATCTCCTGGGTAACCGTAACATGCCATGTGAACTTGTAACTTTGAAAGAACCGAGGATAATGGGTTCTTGCAGTAAGATTATACTTTAAGAAGAATTTTAAGTTTATGGTTTATTTGGGCAAAGTTTTGAATTCATTTTTTTGTATTATTACATTGTTTGTCTTAGATTTCTCATAACTTAGTACAGCAACACATGAAGAAGAGGAGGAGGAAGAATTTTGCAGTGTGGATGTGCTTCATTTAAAATGTGCTATGCAGAAAAGAGATAATGGAAAATTAGCAAACCACTAGCGATAAAAGTATCTCAAAGATATTCCAGACAAGGGATGCATTTGCCCTTGCAGGTATGCAGCAGTATGAAACAGAAAGTGAAAAAACCCTATCAAACTGAATCTGCCATAGGAAGCAGAGTAAATTACATCTGACCTGGACAAGGCTGATGAGCAATAAGTGTGATCCCCACCCCATGCAATCAACACGTAAAACATGCAGGGTGAATGAGCTGGGCAGTCACATCGGCCTGCAGGGGAGGGGCAGCTGGTATCACCGGGATGACTGCACAGGGAGGCTTCTTTCTTTGTGCCCAAATTGCAGTATGGGGGTGGGCAGGGGGAAAAACAGGGTGTCTGAAGAGTTCTAATCAGAAGCAGACATGTACCTTGACATGACTTTGAGCTACCTGAACTCTGGGTGGGTATGACTTTTTTATTCTATTAACTAGAATTATTTTCTGTATTTTCTGACCAGGCCTGTCTCTTTTACTATGGCTCAGCTTGATATAAGGTACTAGCTGCTTGCCTGTGCCTGGTCTTGCTTTTAAAAAACAAAATTCCACCTGTTTGAAACAATGAGCAAGACCCTTTGCTTGTGTAATGCAGAGTTCACTGGCTTGAACGGGATTATGTTGCTTTGTGTGAACTGAGCATCAGGCCTGATTCTTTTCAGACTCTAAACTCACTAGGATGAGAATTCTCTTTGTGCATGATATGCTGAACACAATGTCATTGACATGCGAATAATAGTACAACAAGCTCATGTTGCTGTTGTGGGTAGAAGCTGCTAAGTTTGAGACTGCTCGCAGTATCTAGATTTGTCTGCAGTTGATAAACTGCACAGTAAACTGTAACGAGGGTAGCAGGAATGAGTCTCTGAATGAAAGTCTGATGAATTCTCAGACGCATAAGGGGATATGTAATGCATACAGACCAGGACAAAGGCTTTCTACCCAGAATATACTAGACCTAATGAAATGGTTTCCGCTAATTTCACTGAAATACATGATTTTCATAGACTTACACCAAATGTTTGTTTAAGAGCTATCTCTGCCAAATTTATGGAACAGGGATAAATGATTAGCACAGTATGCTACTTCTTGACTGCCAGCTTCTCAAAATAACTCCGAAACTTCCAATTTTTTTTAAAAAAAGTTTACATATGTATGCATATGTGCTTGTAAGAAGCTTCTTTCAAATTGTGAACAGAAACACATGGACAGAGTTCACCCTCATTGGCTTTTATATAAGGGCAAGATCTACAGAATGACAAATAGAGGAGGCAGAGTTTATTATACATTAATTTGCAGTATTTTATTACTGGACTAACTAAAATTGTTTCAACTTTCTCTGCTGAACATTGAATTAAATTTCCTTATAATGGATCATTGCCTCCCAAGTGCCATTCAAATACATAACCATTACTGGTCAGATTACATAGCCACAATAAGACCCTTTTCATACAGGTGTCACTTGTGAAATCTTTTGTGCATTTTATTCTTTGTGACTCTCATCCTTCAGAGTCATGAAACATAAATTCATGAAATCCAGTTATTAATATTTGAATCCTGACACTTTCCATTAGAATAAAATTTTTCTCAGCTTTCAGCAAAACAGCAAAATTCAGAAAAAGGCAATCCTTCCTGTCAATCCACAGGCTCTAGTTCCCCATTATATACTTAATTTTCTAACCTCAAATTGGCTGATATACACTGTCACAGCAAATCTAAGTTAAGTTTTCCAAATAATTATTTTAGATTGATGGAGATGAAATGCTGTTTAACTGAAGGTCTGAAATAACATTCATTACTATGATCAGGGATTGTAGTGCTATAACACTTCTGGAGAGTACACTCATTTCGACACCAAGAATATTTTGAAGGAAGGATTTACTACTGAGTTATAAGGGATGCTTCTCCCACTCACGCAAGTTTGAATGTGAAACTGAAATAAAATATTATTTTCATGATTTTGCAAAGCCAATCACATGTATTAGCTATATTAGTACTCTGGATGTCAAAATAATAAAAATGAAGCTCATTCCTCAAATATTGTCACATGGATATGCCTATCCTCACAGAAGATGTAAAATAGGATAGCGAGTACAAAACTGGAATAAATGACAATGCTCCTGCTTTAACATACCTGTCTGAGAGGTACCACTGAGAGTTTATATCTTGGCATAAACCAGGGAAATGAACTGCTTAGATAAGTGACATGGGTTCAGGAGCAGCAGTTATTTTTCTCCTTCTTAGTAGCTGATGCAGTGCTGTGTTTTTGATTTTGGGCCTGTGAACAGTGCTGATAACGCTAGTGTTTTCAGTTACTGCTTGGCAATGTTTTGGTTTAACCAAGGACTTTCTGAGTCTCATGCTCTGCCAGAGAGGAGAGGAAGCCGTGAGGAAGCAGAGACAGGACACCTGACCCAAACTAACCAAAGAGGTATTCCATACCACAGCATGTCATGCCCAGGATGTGAAATGGAGAGCAGGGACCCGGAAGGGTAGGGGGTGCACTGCTTGGTCTGGCTAGGTGGTGAGCTGTTGTATTCTTTCCTTGTACTTGCCTTGTCATTATTATTATTAGTGGTAGCAGTAGTGATTTATGTTATACCTTAGTTACTAAACTGCTCTTATCTCAACCCGTGGGAGTTGCATTCTTTTGATTCTCCTTCCCATCCCTCTGGGAGTTGGGGTTAGAAAGAGGGGGAGTGAGTGAGAGAGAAAAAATGCGTGGCTTGAGCTTTAAACCACAACAATAAGAGAAAGAGTACAGTAAACAACCTTATTTACTGATTAATTGCCCGGACTTGGTGTAAATAATTAGAGAATTTAATGCCCTGTAAATGCATGTGCAGGATGTAATTATGTGCTTCAGCTCATTTATAGCATTTTGACGCAATCTTGATCAGGAACTTTGTAAATAACAATGCATTTTGAGAACAAATCAGCCCACAAAAGTGAGATTAAGTCAGCTCTGACAGCAAGCAAGACGGAAAGGATCATTTGCTTAAGCCAAATATTTCCTTAAGCCAAATAAGTTTGAAAATATAATTTTTTAAGATAAATTTAGCCAAATTATTTTTAATATCTTTTAAAATATCATCATGTAGCCAAATTTTGCCTGAGGAAGTTATTATCACAAACATTCAAAGGATGACTGTACTTTAAATAAAAAAAAAAAACAAAAAACACACAGTCCTTGGTACAAGCTGCAATCACTAAAATCCTCAATAACGGAATTGCAAAGAAAATGCTCTCAGAAAGGTTATCCTGCCACATTATCTCATCTCTCTCCCCCAATCACCCGATACTGAATTTAGTGGTTAAAGATCAGAGAGATCTGAAATATGTGCTGCCAGATTGCAGTGTCCTTCCAGCTCAGCACACAAGAAGGAATAAGAGCACAGTGTGGGAAGACCTGAGTGCCAAAGCTCTTGAACAAAGCTCTTGCACCCTTATACCTGCCTTGCTGTTACAGAAAGCTTCATGGAGGAAAAGCAGGCACTGTTTAGGTGGAGGCACAGGATCCCACACCTGCTGCATTGGGGAAAGTGGAAAAGTGCCCTTTTCCATCATGCAGACAGACATTTCAAAAAATGCCCTAACCTGGTTACATTCTACCACTTCAAATATTCAAAAAAGTTGAGTCTTAGTGAGAGTGGGGAAAAAAAAAAAACAAAACAAAACCAAAGAGTAGCAAGTAGTTGGATTATCTCTTTTTTTTTTTCCAGCAAAACAAAGACAGGGCTGAAGAAGGAAACTTTCAGGCAAAGCTTACAGATGCCCTCCCACCATCCAGTTTATGCCAGCCTGAACTAATGACAGTACCTGAAATAGTGCAGAATCTTTTGATTTCAAAGCCAAGTAAACCTGTTGCTTCTTGTAACTTAAGCAAGAGACAGAGTACCCCTTCATTCACCTTCATTCAGACATGAGGCTGAGAGGAAAGTAACACTCTTCTCAGCAGAAGGAGTTGGTTGCCAAATATATTTCCCACTTCAGGATTAACATTGTTCTTTTAGTTTTCAAGAGCTGCAAGACAGTAAAGGAAGACCCCTGGAAGTAGAACAGCTTTGAAGTTCTGAAAGTGTGTTTTGCACTATTTTGTTCTAAACTCACAATACTGACGCAGTACTGTGGGCAAATGCATAGATTTACTGGATTGATTGAAAGCTATCTTTTGGGTTAGAAAGCATTTCAGTCCAAAACAGCATGGAGAGGTTTCCTGTGGAGTTATGTATGATCTCTCATTTCTCGTATGTGTGTGCATTTTAAACATCACTATCTGTTTTGCCTGAGCAGAGTATAGGTCTGTGTGTGAAGATGCCTACACAGGAATTCTGGCCTTTGGCCAAAGAAAGAACATGTCAATGATTTCACTGTTATATCCTTAATCTCACACACTGTGATTGCTTCACTTTATCAGGTCTCAAGTTTTTCTAAGCTTTCTAAGGTAGTATTTAGAGTGCTCAACGTTGGCCATTGACAGATTTGGAGCTAAATTACATTCTGATGAGACTGGACTGGTACAACTGGGCCTCCGGTACGGTTTATACGTTTAGCCTCTCTTGTTTGTAACTTAAATATTCCTACACTCTTGCTTTGCCTATGTTTGACTTGTAGGAGTCAACAGATGCCTCTGTTTCTCAGTAAGTACTTTGTAGCAGAGAACTGAGTTCTGACTGTGAGTTACTAGGATATAAAGGAAGCACTGAGGTTTTCATGGCTTTGCAAGTCTGGGTATGGATATAGAGGAAAAAGAAAGGTTCTTTTGAGAACCTTCATCATCAAGTCTGGTTATATTCTGAGAAGGTTAAAAAAACCCACTTGTCTGGTAGTCTGTCAGCTACAGATCCTCTTTTGGGTACTGTATTTTAACCGTGGGGGAAACAATGTATCTGTCACACAACCAAGTCCAAAAGTACTTTGTTCAAAATAAACTTTGGTTATGCAATGCAAGCCCTGATGGCACAAGAGCTGATAAGGATGATATCATCACAAGTAAGTGTTCTGGTACATGATGGGTGTCTCCTGCTCTGCCTTTAACTCCAGCTATAACAGTTCCTGCAAAATTGCAATCCTGCATTTGGTCATTTGACACAATAATCCTCTCAGTTTCCCTTTTCATCTGTCACTCCCCTACATCATTAATGAGTTAAACTTTACAGTACTTCTGATGACATTGGGAAATGTGACCATGTGGAAAGCAAAATCCAAAAGCTGAAGTTGGCAAAGTGTGAGGAGCCCAGGCAGGGCAGATTTGATGGCTGGTGTAGGCCAGAAGCATCTGCCTGAATGTTGAAGATTGAATACACTGCCAAAAAAAGCAAGATGATTTCATATAAAATAAAGGCTCTCTTATGGCTTTATGTTGGACTAGGGTGGCATTCTTTCCCTTTTCAAAGGAAGTTGTTTATAGCTCACATCTTCAAGTACCTGACACTGAAACAGTGCGAACAGTCAATCCCAAGGAATAGATATAAAGCAAACCCAGCAGGACAGACCAAACTGACAAGTTGAAGTCAAAGGTAGCCAAACATTTTACAAATCTCTGTAACTAAGCACCATCTACATACACTTTCAAGAAAAAGGTTTTCAAATTAAGCACTAACAAGTAGATTAAATGCCAGGATTTATATGCTGCAAGAAGCAGCACTCTTGTGCCTTCAAATGAAGGGCAAAAGGAAGTACTAGACAATTACTCTTGAGGGGAAAAGAAAAAGAATGGGAAAACATAATGTGAACTGGACAGGGAATTCAGTAGATCATCACAGGTAACTGTAGGTACTGTATAAAATTACTTATGTTAGGAGAACTATTCCTTTGTTAAGATGGTAGAAGAGTTAATTAGGTGATTACAGAATCAGAGTCCATTTATAACCCACGTATTATGTTCCTGAACACGAATTCCAGTTTTAGTGGGGAAATGCCAGGCACTACTGATAATGTATTAAACTAATTTTTTTTTTTTTTTTTTTTGTTTAAGTGGTTATTTTGCTCACAGGCAACATACATGCCAGGAAAATCTAATGTCCCAAGCTAGAATGAAAAGCCTTTTTCTTTCCCTGCATGAACTTACGCAGTGATCTCTAGGAATCTGTTCTTGAGTTTTACTAAACCCTTCTGTCTTTGTAGATTTTTTTTTAACCTGGTTTTATTAATTGACAGAAGACTACATAGCTCAACTTTCTTCTTACTTGTATTTTCCTTGTAACTATGAGCCCAGATCATAGGTTAGAGCTGCACTGTGACAGAACTGTACAAAGAGAGTGAATACGTGAACTATAGGCTCTTTGGGACAGGAGTCAAGAGTTAGGCAATACTGGATGGATAAAAGCAATCCAGAAAAGTAGTGGAAATTAAAACTTTTATGAGCGGGTCCTTCGAAAGTCTGCGGACAGTTTTAATTCAAACCTTGGGAAACAAACATGTTGCCCAATGCAATGCTTCCAGAAAGAAACCTGTCAAGGTGGAAATGTTGCAGAAAGAAAATGATAACAGTTCAGAACATCATTATTCCTGAGTTTGTTTTGGAATGACACTGCCAGGGACTGTTCTGTTGCAAGGGCATAGCATGCCTCCTGACCATACTCCCTTAGCCATTTAGTTTTTTTGTGTAATTCCAGGTTACTTTTTAGGAACTGTTCCTGACCACAGTGTCCACGAAACTTTGCACTGGGCTGAGCCAAAACCATAGCCATGACCATGCTAAGGCATAGACGGTATGAAGATATGTACTAGCACTTGGCCCTTTCTATAGATTTAACTGGTGAGAATAGCTATGAGCTGGAGTGCAACACGAGCAAGGATTTCAGAATCAGCTGGCACAGGCTGTTCCAGAGAAGAATCTGCTGCCCTGGGTTCAGCTGTAACAGTTATTTTTCTCCTTCCTTGTAGCTGTTGAAGTGCTGTGTTCCAGCTTTAGTCTGAGAACAATGCTGATAACTCAACAATGTCTTAGTTCTTCCTAAGTGATGCTTACCCTGATCAAGGGACTTTTCAGTCTCATGCTCTGCCAGTGAGGAGGGACACAAGAAACTGGAAGGAAGCAGAAACAGGACACCTGATCCAAACTAGCCAAAGGGGTATTCCATACCACAGCATTTCATGGCCAGCATACAAAGTGGGGGGGAGTAACCCAGAAGGGCAGATCACTGCTTGGGTTTTGGTCAGCAGGTGGTGAGCAACTTCATTGTGCATCACTTGTGTCTGTTCTTTTTTCTTTTTTTTTTTATCCTCTTTAGTTTTATATTCTCTCCCCTTGCTATTTCCATTATTATTATTATTATTATTAGGCTTTAGTTACTGGACTGCTCTTATCTCAACCCATAGGGTTTACACTCTTTCAATTCTCCTTCCCATTCTTCCTGGAGCAGGAGAGGAGGGGGAGAGTGAGCAAATGACTGTGTGGTTCTGAATTACCAGCTGGGTAAACCACAACTGTCCTGCATCATGGTCACACCATCAGTAAGAACAAAGTGCAAAAGCACAGAAGGATGAAGAAGGTGCACTGCTGTTAGCAGAAGCTTACTGTTGCTGTAAAATGAAACTTTTCCTTAAGAAAACATGATCTTGCACATGGAACAATTATTGTATTTCCCTGGTCATTATTATTATTGGTGGTAGCAGTAGTGATTTGTGTTATACCTTAGTTACTGGAATGTTCTTATCTCAACCTGTGGGAGTTATATTCTTTTGATTCTTCTCCTCATTCTCGCTTCCCCCTCCCCCCCCCCCCCTTGGAGTGGGAGGGAAGAAAGAGGGGGGAGTGAATGAGCAAAATGCGTGATTTACAGCTTAAACCATGATACGGAAGAAGCAGAGAAGGGCAAGTGTAGCTGAGGCTGTGGAAAGACAGTGGGTTTGAATCAGTATTTTACAATCATGGTTTTTACTCTAGTACAGTAGTGAAAGACCATAGTGGGACAACAGGTTAGAGTAGTCCTGGATGGTGATGGCTGAAGGATATCCCACCCCCCCCCTTGGAGGGAATACAGTAAGGGATAGCATTCCACATGAATATAGCTGGCAAAGCACTGGTTAGGATCCACAGCCAGCACAGACACTGCTTATACTTACACTAGGGATGGGGTTATTTACTAGCAGGCTCATCACTGCAGATACTTCTTAGCTCAGTTGCATATTGTTTTCCCCTTGGAATTAAGTAAACACCCTTGTTTGTTGTGCCCAGGCAGAAATTATTTTCACCGACTCTTCTGTTCTAAAATGAGAACATGAAGCAGGGATTCAAGTATATAAGCACCAAGGGCCATCACCCAGCAGTGCTATCGTAGTTGTGTGTTGTACAAAGATGAGCAAACATGGAGATGGAGTTCACAGAACAACAGGAGAAAAATACTTTGAAGGATTACAATTGAATGATGACCTAGAGGTGACTGCACTGAGATTAGAATCATAGAATCAGAGAATAGTGTCATGGGTTCAGCAGCAGCAGTCATTTTTCTCCTTCTTAGTAGCTGGTGCAGAGCTGTTTTTGATTTTGGACCTGGGAACAGCACTGATAACATCTGCGTTTTCAGTTACTGCTTGGTAATGTTTTGGTCTGATCAAGGACTTTCTGAGTGTTATGCTCTGCCAGGGAGGAGGGGCAGCTGGGAGGAAGCAGAGACAAGACACATGACCCAAACTGACCAAAGAGGTATTCCATACCACATCATGTCATGCCCAGGATGTAAAAATGGACGGCAGAGACACAGAAGGGTGGTGGTGCACTGCTTGGTTGGGCTGGGTATTGCTGGTGAGCAATTGTATTCTTTTCCCTTGTATTTCTCGTCATTATTATTATTGGTGGCAGCAGTATTGTTTTATGTTATACCTTAGTTACTAAACTGCTCTTATCTCAACCTGTGGGAGTTGCATCTTCCGATTCTCCTTCCCATCCCTCTGGGAGTGGGGGGAAGAAAGAGGGGGGAGTGGGTGAGTGGCCTGCATGATTTACGGCTTAAACCATGACATATAGTTAGGATTGGAAAGGACCTTAAGATCATCTAGTTCCAACCCCCGTGCCATGGGCAGGGACACCTCCCACTAAACCATGCCACCCAAGGCT
>JASSUY010002154.1:0-21897 GCA_032466535.1 Forpus xanthops
ACAGGGGAAGTTTAGATTGGATCTGAGGAAGAAATTCTTTACTGTAAGGGTGGTGAGACACTGGAATGGGTTGCCCAAGGAAAATGTGAATGCTCCATCGCTGGCAGTGTTCAAGCCCGGGTTGGACATAGCCTTGGGTGACATGGTTTAGTGTGAGGTGTCCCTGCCCATAGCACGGAGGTTGGAACTAGATGATCTTAAGGACTTTTCCAACCCTAATGATTCTATGATTCTATGACATCTTGACATATGCCATAAGCCTCCAGCCTTCCACAACACAGGAGTCTCCACTTACATTACAATTGCCTACAGACTCTGGCTGCCCTGTTTGGCACAGTCAGGAGATTCAGGCTTTCATCTCTGAAGGGTCTCTGTAAAGACCCCATCAATTCCTTTTCCGTCTTCTCTGATATCACACAGTCTGCTTATCTCCTCTGTAACCTGGCCACAACTCCTCATGCAGCACACACCTCTATTAGGCATGGCCACCAGCTCCAACTGGCCCAGACTCCATAAGAGGCACTGGCCACTGCCTGCAGTCTGGCATTCCTTCCCTTCAGTGTTTCAACAGCACCATGTAGCTTGGCGGTGTTGGCAAACTTGCTGAGGGCACACTCAATCCCACTGTCTGTCACCAACAAAGATGTTGAACAGCATCAGTCTCAGTATTAACTCCTGAGGACTGGCACTCATCACTGGTCTCCACTTAGACACTGAGAGCCACTGATTGCAACTCTTCGAGTGCAGCCATCCAGCCAATTCCTTATTGACCAAGTGGTCTATCTGTCAAATTCATGTCTCTCTAGTTTAGAGACAAAGATGTTGTGTGGCTTACAGACACAGTAATATCAGGATAGAAGTGCTACAAAAAGCACAGAGTAATCAAAATGCACTGAGTAACCAACCGGGTATAAGTCTTTTATGAGCTCCAGCAGGGCCTAAAGAACATATTGCATATTGGGTGGAAGAGAAAATGATGCTTAAGGAAGAGGAAAGTGGGTCTTAAGCACTCAAGTCCTTAATCACCCAGCATGTGGAAAAAAACATCAAAACAATTCCCCATCACATTCTCATGACTGATTAACTGGAAGCCAGGGATGGGAAAAACACTAAGTATTCCTTACACCTGGCTTTATGCGAAGTCAGCAGCAGGGGTATTTTAGATATGTAACCAAACCTAGCTCTAAAAAGAACATAATTACATAGAAATTGAGCTTTTCCTAGACTGCTGGGTATTATTTGGTAGCTTTACAGACAATCAGATGTCCCAGCCCCTTGCCCAGTGCCAACCCCAGCCTTACTCCCAGGTTAAGAGATTTCCTAAGAAATACACCCTACTCAGGCTGACTCTTCAGGATGCTTTCATTGATGTCTGCAAGCTTCTGCAGGCAGTTGTCTCATTCCCACAATGCCAGTTTCTCTCCTGTAGTTTACCAGCACACACAGCTTATTTCACTGAGGCCATATTTTGCCACCTGAAAGTAATCTAAGACAGTCGACTTCTCCTAAATGTATTTTCTAGTGAAACCTGCCACACAATACTAGAACATACAAGCTTCACAAAGGCAGTCTGAGGGGGAGGCACTGCCAGTAGGTGAAGGGAGGGGATCCTTCCTCTCTGCTCAGCACTGGTGAGACACACTTGGAGTGTTGCGTCCAGTTCTGGGTTTCCCAGTACAAGACAGACATGAACCTTCTAGAGCAGGTTCAGCGAAGGACCATAAGAAGACTGAGGGTCTAGAGAGCCTGTCATACAAGGAGAGCTTGAAAATGCTGGAAACATTCAGCCCAGACAAAAGAAGGCTCATGAGGGATCTCATCAATGTGAATAAATACCTGATGAGAGAGTGCAAAGAAGACACAGACATGCTCTTCTCTGTGATAGCCAGTGAATTGACAAGAACCAGTTGTAACAAACTGAAAGGCCAGTAGCATCTCAGCTGACCTAGCCTGCATCCAGAGCATCAGTAGCAGCTGCTAACCTGCATTAATTCACACTTTCACCTATACTACATGAGAATTCAATCAAGAAGGGTGTTAAAAGCAAAAAGACAAAAGGCCTTAGGACCCAAATTATGGCAACATGTGAACTTAACTCCAAGTGATAAGTGACTTTGAACACATTCTCCTTTGCATGTAGTGGGTGCCCAACAGGGTCTCTAGCTAACTGAGGTCTAAGCATGCCCAACCAAGCGTGTCTGAAAAAGGGTGATAAATCCAGGTTTCTACATGATTGACAAATAGGGTTTTATGTATATCAAAAATACCAGTGCCTTCCTTGCTGCTGACACTAGCTTCATCCATTGGAAGCAGAAGGCGGAAATAACATATAATTTATGTTATGCAGCAAATATCGTTGTGACAAATTGTCAAAGGTAGAACCAACTTAGGTTTTGAAAGCTATCTGACAAATAAAAAAGCCTAACAACTTCTTTTTAATGAAATCTAAATTTATCTTTAATAATTAGAATTTTTATAAAAGGAAATTGTCTTCCAAAGCAAAGATTGGCACTAGTTCGTGTTGTCAAATTTGACAGCATGAAATCATAGAACAAATGATGGGATTCTGCAGCTGCTAAATACTGTCAAATACACTTTACAACTTTTATTCTTATAAATTCATTAATAGGAAACCCTGTTTTTGCAAGGAACTGCCTCTCCTCCTAACATACAATTTAGACAAAAATGGCTCTAAAAGTTTCCTTACCATTGTTAAGATGGCTTGTGGCTTAATTTAAAAGCCCTGGTCTGCACACAACACTGTACCAGAGCTCTACAGAGTTTGCAACAGTTTGGAAACAGCTAGAACAGTTTATGAGCAAGTTCCTACAGCTGTTCTGCAGTGGTACAACTGCATGCATCAACAGCCAAGGCACAAGCTAACCCGTATGACTTTCTACTGAGGCCAATGAGGGCAACCTCAACCCACTAAGCCAGCTCAGCAGCCAACTGCAACCTTCTGTCGGCAGTGAGCTGCTAGTGAGAAGTAATGTTTTAAACCACTCCAGCTACATCTACTGGATTTAATTTCTCTACATATAAAGACAAAAATGTAAAGCAAATATGTGCAACAAATATTGTACGCATGGACTCACATCAGTATTAGCCTGATGCAGGATAAATTGCTGCAGATGTCTGGCTAGACACCCATGTCATCTTCAAATGACATACACTCCGTGTTTTCAAAAACAAATAAAATCCCAAATATTTTTAATATATAAATTAGGCATAAATACTTTTAATAATTATACTGCACATAACTAATATTTAATATTAGAATGAAAAAAATGAGATATGAATTTAAAAAAGTACAACATTAAAGTATCTTTTTAGTGTTGTTAAAGACAACTCAAAATCAATCTTGCAATAAAAATAAAGCCACTTTGAAAAGCATAAGCTGACAAAACTTAATATTGAACTACAGACGTATTTAGCCAACTTTTTGCTGCATGTTCCGCCTGGTTTGTTGAAAACTATTCACAATTCAGCGTTTCAAAAGTCAAAAATGTTACGGTGCACTTGAGTGGTGTTCCTGTCATTTTTTATAACAATCCATGTCAGCCAGACATAGTAAACAATAAATCTTGCTCCTTACAGTCATTCTGCTGAAGACTGTCATAGAAAATTCCCTTGACTTGACCAGGACTGCAGACACAACATACTTTCTTGCAGACCTCATTACAGCAGCTTTCTTCAGCATCTACAAACTATATTCACTTCTGCCTCAAGACATCACTGTGGATCATGACTGCTCCAAGTCTCCCTCAATGAGAAAACACCAATGTTCCTTTAGATCAGCTACCATTGGAAATGACTGCAATCACCCAGGTCTTACCAGTGCTCCTCTACTCCCAAGCTGTAGCAGGATTCTCACAGTAGATATCCCTCCCTCCCTGTCACTGGCAAAGCAACACAACCTGGTGTCCTGAAAAATACTTACACAGGTCATTCCTATAATCTGTGACACCGGTCATAGCAACAGAGCAGGTAAAACATTATTTCAATATAGTTCAGGGATGGAGAATTCATCTGTGATACTAATACAGAAAGCACAATGTTCCTGCGAAGATAAAAAAAAAAAAAATGTGTGCAAACATAAAACATAGAAGAACAACTGTTTAAATCAAAAACTCAAGTTTGGTGCTTTCAGTAGAATTCATACATGACAAATGGATAGAAACCTCACCATAATCGCTTAAAATCAGAAAAGGTTCTTAGACTCTGCCAGGTAAGAAGCTGAGGGTGAACACCAATTCAGTTCCAAAAGAACATAATTTTTTTTATCATTTTATCACTAATAGAAAATTACCTTCTTCTTTAAAAAGCAGCTGTGTATCATTATCACTATATTTATTTGTAACTAGAAGAAATTCTTTACTGTAAGGGTGGTGAGACACTGGAATGGATTGCTCAGAGAAGTTGTGAATGCTCCATCACTGGCGGTGTTCAAGGCCGGGCTGGACATAGCCTTGGGTGACATGGTTTAGTGTGAGGTGTCCACGGCAGGGGGGTTGGAACTAGATGATCTTAAGGTCCTATCCAACCCTAACTATTCTATGATTCTAACATGGATTATTTATTGCTACTTTAAGTCACCTCATCTGCTACAGGCACAATTACAGTTATATTTGGTACGTACTTCTTACTCAATGCCTTGTCCACACTACACATTAATGGGAACTAGAGCTATAGTGAGAACTAAACATATTTTCAAGGTCATCCGGTAAGGTACTGGAGAGTCTTCTGAAATTCCAGTCGCAGACATGTTAGTAGGACACAGGGGTTACCTCGAGCACTTATTGACAGTTCATATTTCTCTTCATCGTAACATCACATGTAACTCTAGCCAGTTTTAACAGTGCTGCATCCTGACTGCAAATGTGAGTAACTCTAACGGTTATCTTTATAGTTTTCTGTAAGATTTTGATGCAAGATTGCCTCCTGCACTATAGCTCTCTGCTATACAGACAGCTTCTAGATCCTGAGGAAGAGGACTTTGCTCTGACATAACTGCAGGCAAGCAGCTCCACGTTGCCCCAATGACTCAAGGAGTGAGATTTATCTTGCCCATCTTCACACACCTACAAAAAAAAAATGGTATCACTAGCTAAGCTACCCACTCTAGTCTCCTTTTTTAGTGCAGAGAAACAGGGACCTTAAGATGAGATTAAGAGTACTCTACAAGTACCCGTTCCTTTGCAGTGATTACTAAGAGAGAATCTAGGACTACTAACTTATACAGAGATTCAAGAAATAGATATAAACTCGTATTTGTTAGACTGAATGCCATCAATGGTTTCTAAGTGAGCACATACTAGCAGCAGCTTGGATTTGGCACAAGTAACATACTTGGAGTATTTACAGTCAGATTTGATTCCTTTATGGCATCTGAACAGCTGAAACAACGTTGTGCACATACCAGAGATCCTGATCTTTAACATTACATACACAACTCCTCTCAGCACCTTAGTAAGGTTTAAATAAGACAACCAGCACTGCACCAGGCTGGAAAAGATACTCTCCCACTTCATACCCAGAATCATGTTTCAAATGTGTCACTCAGTTTTTCATCCCACAACTAGGAATTGGGCCTCCTCTCAATCTGCCTGGGAATTACATATTTTATGGGATTAAATAATGTCTCTTACAAATTTTTAGGCCTTCCTTTCAACAAAATGAGAGGAAGTCAGATCAAGAAATCGCTCTCAGGCACCCATCAGTAGTTCTCCTATGCGTTGAGATGGAAGAAAGACTGAAAAAAAACCTACAAAAAACTCTCATTTAAGTGGTTATCCACTAGTATTGTAGGTGCTCAAAGGTCTTCCCCTTTCCTACTGCCTACAGTGGACTGTATCAACATCATTTCAAACCACCGTCATGCCTTGCGGCAGTGAAGACACATAACTGTGACATCTCCATAGTCAGCAGGCTCAAAGGATGCCCACCCAGGATGGAGGTGAGGATAAAGGTGCCTTTTAACAAGATACGCAGCTCAGTAGCCAGGAACTTAAAGCCCACTGGTTAGAAACACCCAGAGACAGTGTGGAAGCAGCGCTGGCCCCCTGGGAGAAAGAAGCACCTTTCCCACCTTCCAGCAGGGACTGTGGAAGTACACTCATATTTTCTTCCCTGCTCAATTGGTCCTAACCCTCTCAACACACATACCAAGCCCGCTGCGAACCCCACCACTCCTCCTGTTCCTGTGAGACAGGCACAAGTTGCCTTCAGCTTCCACACCCTATTTTTAAAATCAGTACTGCTTTCTGATTTTTTTCAGGTCAGGCCAAGCTGCCCACGAGTCTGTTGATGCTCCATATGCTGCTGAAAGCTGGAGATGAAGAAGGGCAAGTAAATGCTGTCACAGATCAAGCAGGAGGAGTTGATATTTCAGAGCCGTCACATGCGGCTGAAGGTGGAAGTCACTCCCAGTCAGCTCCTCCCTAGAGGAAAGTTTCTCCTTTTAAAGATCTTTACACTTAAATCTTTTGTGAATACTTTGCATATTAAGTGTAAGTGCTGGACACTGGAGGATTGTGCCATGTTTTCAACATAAAAAATACACAGCTCAGCACGGTGAAAACTATACATAGCATACTGGAGCCCACTTCCATTTTATTCTTCATGTGTATGTGGCATGAGGCAGAGAATGTATTGATCCCCAATGCTGTGAACTGAAGTCACTGCTGCTGTCACTAGCTGGTTAGATTTGAAAAGGAAAAGGCTGGTTTTTCAGTTGGCTGCAACTGAAATCTCATGAGAACAGCTGCTGTCATTTGAGTTCAGGCCAAGATGGCAACATTTGAGAAAAACAACCCATCTTGTGAATTTCCCACCACTTGGAACTGAAATGAAGTGATGCCAGCATCAGACATTTTTTAAGTATAGAGTCCTGATTTAGGCAGGAAATTGAACCTACTGAAGCACCTACCCAATCACCACCTGTGTCATCCTCTCACACAGCATCTCCAGGCTCTTTAAAGGTCCAGGATCTCCAGAAAGCTGCATGGGTCAAAATGATAGCAGACAACAAGGCACAGGTCCTGCAGAAAGCTCCAAGATTGAAAACGGTGGGCAGCAATCATCTCTGAGCTTTCCACCACCACAGAGCTTCCGGGAGATCCCAAGAAATTGTCCACTTCAAAAGGAAACCCTCACTTGGCAGAAGCTGGCTTTCTCATAGAGGAGCAGAAACAAGGGCATTTAAATCTCGTAAGATACATACACCATCACTGCCTTCTGCTTCAAGTACATACCTTCAGGTTTGCCTTTTCTAATACAAGAAACACTCTTAAAATTAGCTCTACTAAAATAAATTATTCTACATACCCACCTTTCTAAGGCTGACGATGAAGAGCACACGACAGATGTTAATCATGCAACTTAAAGCATGACTGGGTGCATCCTGCAGTAACGTGGGTGGCTTAAAACTGAAAATAATACCAACCTACAGCTGCAGAAGTAGCTGAACTCTGCCACTGCTTTAACAGCAGATTTGTTGTTTGTGTGCATTTCCTCATATAACAGAAATATCCTTTTGAAATTACCTCATACCTCAAAAGTATTAACAGAGCATTCATTACTGAAGAATCACAATAGAAGTTTCAACAACTAACACTTGGTAATGCTAAAATACAAAGATTTGACACACCTGACAGATTCTCTACATTGGTTTGAATGAATTCCTCTATTTTTTCCCTTCGCAAACTCTCACCAAAATATTAAACTACCTTTTAAAACCTTTTGCTATTGAAAATCATTCACATTGAAAGACTTGCAAGTAATTTCCACTTCAAACAAAGCTTTCAAAATACTAACTATCTTAAACTTGAGTTATGTGGATGATTAGGATGCATTATATACTTCTGCTCCTTCACGGAATGAATGTAAATCTGTAAGGCAGGGCTGAAGTGTGAACAACTGCAGTAAGTTTCAAATATTTCTTTGATATTCCTAGCTATTTCTTTAAACATGCAGTCTGCCAAAAGAATCCTGTAAGTAAAGGTGCATGATAAGCAAAAAAAAATGTTTATAAGTACAGTGAAAATTTAATTTGGTTTTGAAGGACAATGAAAACATGTTGATGATGTTCCTCTCTTCTTGTTCTCAGAGCGTACAGCAGATGTTCAGTAAAAAAATGCACTTGAAATAAGAAAGAATGTAACACTTTTTCAGTATTCCAAGCAGAAATATGCAAAAAGCTTAGGAGATATATAGATATTTCTTCTCCTGCAAATGCTATCCTACATTCTGCAACTACAGATGCGAACACTGACTTTAAAGGAGTATTTACCTTTAAAGTTAAAAGCAAGCATAAGATTCTATGATTCTGCATTTGGAATACAGGCAGCATTCTATGCGCAATACTGTGCCCACATCAAAATATATGTGATTTAAATGATGACTTCAAGTTCTTTTTTGGTTATAACTTCGTGCATTTGCAAAAAATGCCAGACCACAATCTGCCCACAACCAGTCAAGATATCCAGTTTTACATCCTATGGACTACTAGATGGCACCAGCAGAGCAAAACTAGATTTCAGATTTCAAAGTATATTATGCCATAAAAACTCACTTCAGAACTGTCCGACTGTGTCTGAAATCTAATAATTTCAGACACAGTGGTAGGCAAAACCTTATTTCCTTTCAGTAGAGTTAAGTCATTAATATTTCTGTGATAACTACAACACATCAAAACTGAGCACATTAATCTGATCAGTCTCCTGATGTGGTTTTAACTTTTCAATCGGTTTCTTAGAAAAAAAAAAAAGGCTAGTGTAAATTGCATTATAATAGTCTATGTGTGTTTTGGATTTATTGTTTGTCTCACTGAATTCAAAATAACAAAAGGATATCTAGTTGAAAGTATTAATATAGGAAAGTATTTACAAAATCAGCAGCAAAAAAATGAGATTAATTAGGCATGAACTATCACACAGAAACATTTTCTTAAGGGGGACTATTTTTAGTAGGAGCTATGATATTTGATGCTATGATTGAGCGGGGGTTTTTAATGTATTGTCCAAATGTCAAGTGACTTTATGTCAAGTAATTTTACACACAGTTCTGCAGTGATCACTTTTGTGAGTAGTCTGTTTCTGACAAAGTATTCTCAAGTAAGAGTTGAAAATTAAGAGATTTAAACAGTATATATATTTTGAGGGAGGCTCCATCTTCAATTTGTGTGATCAAAGTCCCATTGAAATCAGCTGGAGCATTTCGCAGGCAAGCAGGATAGATCATGTACCAGGTGCTTGAGGTTTAAATATTCTTTTGCTTAATCTAACACTATTTCAAGTGTGGAAAAAAAATCTACAGAAAATGGTATCATTTTTTTCTAGACTGATTAGAAATATGTATGTAATTTACATTATTTGATTGAGTGACCTGTATCATAACCCATCAATACTAACTGCATTGGTAATGAATAACATTCACAATCTTCACATTTAACTTGCTGTTCTGCAGAAACAGATTCTGAGTGAGTACATGAAAGTGCTTTAAACATATTATTTAAAATAATCTTTAATTCAGCATTATCCATTAGCACATACACTAAGCTTATACTCCCCTTTTTCTCCTGAAGGTACCAATATACTGCTCTCTTTAGTGGGCTTAAATTCATAGCCATTAGCCTATTATTTTACAAAGTCTATAAAGAATCTCAATTTCTTAAGTTTTATCAGATAGGCAGCCAGAAAAAGGTATGTCAACGCAATTGCATATTTGTATTGTTGCTAAGTCAGTAAGTTTACTATTCTGTGGGGGTTGTTTTCATTTGGACCGAAATAAAGTAGGGGCAAAGCAAGGAGATTCTCTGAAGAACTAAGTCACTAAATTTTAACAAATATTTACATTACTTATTTGTAACTTGGTGACCATGGGGTTTTAGAGTCATTATTTAAGAAGTCAAAGCATGATACCCGTGCATAGCACACAAAAACGAAGGGTGAAATTTCAGTGCAGTCACTGGCTTCTAACACTTGACAAGTAAGGGGTAGAAACTGGCCCTTGTCAACCTGTTCAATGATTCATGGCAGCAGGAAATTCGAAGTTCTGCCTTTAGACAGAGCACCCAGAACATGCACCCAGATCAGCATGAAGCTCACCAGAAACACTTTGCTTATGCTTCAGACAAAGCAAGTTAACGCCTCACATACAGGACTATCCTGAGCACAGGACACTGCAATGACAAACAGGGGACCAAAAATGGAACAGGGAAGCAGCTGGAGTGTAATTGAGCCAACTCTTCTTTAATAATCACTCTGTAAGTCACTTCACAACTCCAGCTTAAAAACTCAGGATTATTGGCAGCCAGAGGCAGGAAGCATGACAAGCTGAGATGCCAGTCTACATGCAGTCAAGGTTGGCTTGCAGGGCTTATGTGAGGGCTTAATGGATATGGTATGCTTTCATAAACAAAAAAAGCAAACCAGAAAGACAGACCAATTTTTCCCTCCTTCGTTGATTATGAACAAAACCCAAACAAACTAGTCATATTTTTAATGCACAAAGGTCAACAAAATAGGAGCTTTCCAACTCCCCAGCTACACTTCAGACTTAATAAGTGCATACTAATTAGTAGGTAAAATAACAGCAAATTTGTTATTTCAGTATTAGTAAATATTTGGATTTTATTGTTACATGAAGCACAGGTCAAAATGGTTATCTATTTAATCCTATTTCCCAGCAGTGAAGCAAAATGGATAGGCTTATTTATAACGTTTTCTTTTGATGTAACTAAGGAACTGGGGTACCCAATTATAGTCTTTTAAAAAGGAACAGGTTTTCAAACAATGCCAACCTTGAAAATCCTTTGAGGTGCTTCATCTAACAACTGTCATATTTCTATGGCAGTTTTTAAAATCAAGGCTGCTATGTTTAATAGGCAACATTTTTTTCAATACTGGTGAACAACTATGATATTCTGGTCTGGGAAGTGCTACAGGAATGTGAGGAAAGAGTAAAACCAGTAATTTTGAACAGATATTGTAGTGAAGCAAACCACATGAAAATTAAACCTACCATGACAAAAACAGAGGCATGTTTCAACTGGGAACAAACATACAGTAACATCACATTTAAAAATAATTAATGGTAAACTGCAAAATCAGGTAATATACAGTCCTACCGTGCTATTGAATTGCATTTACAGTAAGTAAATGACAGTTACACTTAAAAAGATGAGCAAAGGATGATTCATCCTAACTAAAGTCCTGCTCATTTTAAATTCTAAAACAGTGTTTTCCAACTCACTGATTAATGACATGCTAGTATGGCACAGGAGTTTCACTTACCTGATAAAAAGATGCAGTTAGGTTAAGAAATTACAAAACATTTTAACACTGTACATCTTCTAATTTTAAGTAAACACACATTTTGTCCTTACACCTAACTCCCACTTACCAGATTTCTATACTGAGAGGGGTGCTGTTGGCTGCACAGAATTCAGCAAAAAACCAGCATCTAAAATAACAGTTGGCAGAGGCTGGTATATTCTTAAGTACGGGTTTGCAAAATGACTGTGGGAACTTCCTGGGTAGTGAATCCATACAACTACAGGACAAATCTCCTTGCTGACACTGCAGTTTTCAAAAGCATTCAGATTTTGCACAAATCTCATTCATTGTGCAGAGAATGCGTGTGTGTCAGAGAACACAGAAAAAAACGTCTCCAGTACAGTTTATTCATACTGATGTACTCTTTGTTACCACCCCCAGAACAAGTGGGTTTCCTTGCACCCAGAATGATCCTTCATGGTACAGACCATGAAGCTTCTGCATATTAAAGGTTATCTCCCTTCTCTGCTTCTGGAGCTCAAAGACAACAAGTGCTTGAAAGGAGAAAGAAAATCACTCCATACACCATTCCCCTAAGATAGATGGTATCAAACACACAGGATAAACTTCTGGCAGCTTTAGGAGGAGCTACTAAGGGAAGGATGAATTCCTTGTTTTGCTTTGCTTGCATGCACAGCTTTTGCTTTATCTGTTAAACCGTCTTTATCTTAACCCATGAGTTTTCTCACTTTCACCCTTCTGATTTTCTTCCCCATCCCACCAGAAGAGGAGCAAGCAGCTGTGGGACAGTTGTCGGATGGGGTTAAACCATTACAGTCTCTTTTGGTGCCTAATGTGGGGCTTGAAGGGTTTGAGATAATCTTTGCTTAGAATATGCTAGATCAAATTCATAGCTGCGACTGCTGATTAGCTATTAATTGGTTGTCTCTTGTGCTTGCTATAGTGCTTGCTTGCCTTACCGTATATTAGAGGCTAGTGCTTGTCAGTGTCCACTTTTCACTTTTGCTGCTTGCCCTACTACTGATCACCTTACCCTGCTGTGCCCAGGAACATTCTGATAACAGCAATGGCTACATGAGTTTATTTTCTTCATAGTAGTTGGGACAGGGCTGTGTTTTGGATTTGTACCGGAAACAGTGTTGATAACTCCGGGATATTATTGCTGAGCACAGAGCCAAGGCCTTTTCTGCCTCTCACCCACACCAGCAGTGAAGAGGCTGAGGATGCACAAGAAGCTGGGGGGGCAACACAGCCTGGACAACTGACCACAACTGACCAAAGGGATCTCCCACACCATGTCATGCTCAGCACAAAAAGCAGGCAGAAGAAGAAGGAAGGATGGGATGTTCAGAGTGACAGTGCTTGTCTTCCCAAGTAACTGTTGGGTATGAAAGAGTCCTGCTTTCCTGGCAATGTCTGAATACCTGCCTGCCCATGAGAAGTGGTGAATTAATTCCTTGGTTTGTTTTGCTTGCATGCACAGCTTTTGTTTTGCCCATTAAACTGTCTCTATCTCAGCTCACAAGTTTTCTCACTTTTACCTTTCTGATTCTCTTCCTCATCCCAACAGAGAGGGAGTGAATGAGTAGCTGTGTCACTTAGTTGCCAGCTGGGGTTATACCATGACAGCCAAAAAAGTCAAAATGTGACAAATTTCATTGATCATACAATTTTAGCCAGAGCTGTGGATGATGCCAGGTTGTCTAGGTGTTCAGCTGTCACAAAAGTACAACCCCTGTCAGCTGATTATCCAAGTACAGGGAACACTACAACACAAGGACATCAACGGATGGAAGAGCAGAAGGAAGGAAAGAGTATTGGTCCATGTGTCAGAAGAGCTGGCACATGAAATCCCAGGTGTAACTGCAGGTCCACTGTGGGACAGCCACATAAGGAGGAGGAGTAAAACTTGAACCATTTTTAGAAGGGTGACTGAAGCACTCATTAGCCTGGACATGCAATGTTTTATTCTGATCTACACAGTACATATGACTAGCCAGGCCTCCATAGCATGCTTTTGAAGAAGCAACTATCAAAGACAGAGGTGAATTGAAGAGAATTGAGAAGAAAGAAAGAACAGTTTAAGAAAATATGGGTCATTCACACCCAACCAATGGCAAAAGCCTACTTTGATGAAGAGACTGGGTCTTTTTCCTAAATAAAGGGAGACACAGTTGATATAAATTTCAATAAAGCATTTGATACAGTGTCAAATAGAAAATCATTGGTTAAAATGAAGGTTTCTTCTGCAACCTTACTGAAGAAAAGTCAAGAAAATAGAGTATCTGAGGGGTATTACCAGCCAAAAAGAGGATGACTAATCAAATTTCACAGAACTGGGATTAGGATTGACTGAATTTTTAATTTGTCACAATAGTCCTTGCACAGGAAGTGTCATTGCAAGGAAGAAGCTCTCTTGTGATACAAATTGGAGAGGCAAGGTCAATTAAGAGAAAGATTGAACTGTACATAGTCAAATGACCTTGAGTAATACTATAAAATCCCATTCAGTAGTACAAAATGTAATGTCAGGCAGCTACAGATTAATAACATCTATTACAAGCTATGAGTTCATTACCTGAAAACGAGTGAAGAACGAGAGAGAGACCAACCAGCCCAAGTCTGTTTCATTCATCAGAGCTCAGCTGTGAACAACAAATGCAATCCCAGAATATGGCATTTCTGATAGAGATGGGAGAACACTACCATTGCAAAAGCACTCTGAAGACCTCACCAATACCAAGCAAAGCTATGGGCAACCCAATGAAAGCAACATGATGTATGCAGCTTAAAATGCTAATTTTCTGTAATATGCTATAGAAACAAGCAGCCAAAGATGGGCTACAAAACTGTATTTCACCTCTTAAAGTATTTTGGCAATGTTGTAAATATTTTCACCTTAAATAACTCATATCTGCATGTATAGTAGTTATATACAGATTAAAATTCCACCTAAAGCTCTTCTAAAGCGTCATTAATACAACGTGCATTAAACAAAGACAGGAAATTAATTAATGACAGAGCAGGAAAAGGAAATGGTGACCTGTGATGTTTTACTGTACAAGTGGTATGGGAAGGTGCCCCTCACTTTGTTAGGATCATATGCCAATAGCAAATAACAATTAGCAATTACCACCAATTACTTTAGGTCAGTCCAAGAATTCAAGGATATATGAACTTTAAAAATTGAATGAAAAAACATGTCAGGTAAATGTGTAAGGCAGAATATAAAACTAGAATAATAAGAAATAACAGGCATCGCAGGAATGACCACAAGAAAAGCGTAAGAAGAAAGAATCTCCCAACCTCCCAGAGAACTTTGTCAACTGCACTGTTTCAGCCTAGCTCAGGTGATGAATGCGTCTGTAAATTGCATATCTTGGTAGCTACCCACTGACAATTCTGGAATTTTAAGAATAAATTATGGCTCTGTCCAACCTCCTTCTCCCTCTATTTCTAGGAAGCAGGGAGAAAGAAAAACCTCTAGGTACATTCCGCTGGAGGAAAAAAAAAAAAAACACCAGGATGACCTGAATGGAGCCTGCCTGCACAAAGGAGACCCAAAGAGCTCACTTAGGCATCTAAATAAAACTTGCAAGAATGTACCCTGTCTTCTTTAACTACATCAGGGGAAACTGCACACAGGAAAAGAGCTGAAAATATACATGTACATGAATCAATACATATACACAAACCAATACATATACACTAACTACAAAAAAAATTCAGCCTGGAATTAATAATATCTAATTATCAGGCCTTTTCTGAGGATTGATACTTTCTAGCTGACATCTGGAAGCCTTGTGACAGAGGAACCCTTTGGTAGCGATTTGAATAGATATATGTATACGCACAAAAACCATCACAGCTCCTAACATATTTGGAAATACTGAGTCCTCCTCTGCAGCTGAATACTGAAAAATGCAATTTTTAACCAGGTCCTAAAAGCACCATATGAATATCAAAAAGTTAGAGCTACAGAATGGCCAGCCCCTTACATTTTACTCTTCCATAACTACATAAGCAGCCCTAAGTACCCTAGGAACATCACTGAACTCACCAAATATTTAGATTGAGCTTTTCAGGTCAGGTAATAAACACTGCGCAGATCTGAATCAAGCTATAGCATGCAAGAGGAGGAGGGCAGACAGCACATGGGCAACAGCAAGAGAATTACATGGTTACTCAATTTAGATATAAATATTCTTCTGATCCAGATGTATGATCATCTTTTCATTGCTGCTCCTTTGAAGTGCAAAAACACAAATTCCTGGAGAGGTATCTTTCTCAGTTATCATTATTTGTTACCATCACGATACACAAATTGTAAGGGAAGTTGCTACTAAGAACTATTTTATCACATACAAATCAGTATGCTGAATTAACTATAATCCAAATTATGTCCCACCAATATATAAAAATAAGACTTTTATCCAGGAATCATTATTTGACAGATATCTTTCAAAACAAAAGTTAAATTTGTGTATGTCTGCATGTATACACATATATAAGATTTTCTTTCAAATAAATACTGGGAAGATCAGCAAGTAATTCAACTGCTATACAGTTGGAGCTAATCTATAAAGATATTGCCATATAAAAAGCAGAAGCAGACAGCATCCACATTAAACACTGGAGTTTATGACACCAGCTGTCACCTGGAAGAGGCACATCAGCTTTCCAGGGACTAGAAGAACTCCAGCCCTGCTTTTGTAGACAGTTGTCAACACATCTGTTTGAGTCACCTGACTGTGCAAGTCCACACACGGCTCTCCAAGACAGCTTTCACATAAGACTGCTGCTCTAGATCTGCCTACCTTTGGGTGAAAGGCAAGGTAAAAAGCCAGAAAGGGCTTGCTCCTCAATGGTGAAGATTCTGCTGAAACTGCTTTTGCACAAAGCACTGACCAGAGGTGACAAAACACCTCCAGCTGGGAGAAACAGCACAGCAGCCAGGTCCCAGCTACATTCACTGTTTCACTACTTTAACCTACCTTTCACTGTGCTTGCACTGATCCAGCCAGACCAAAAGCCAGTGTTAGCATCATTTTAACTGAACGTTTGATACATAAAGGTATGCTGAATACCTCAAAATGGTATTTTTGGGTTAGGGTTAGGGTTAAATGCTGATTCCATGGCACAGCCACTGCTCTTTTCTGAGGGCTTTTTTCTTCTACTTTTTTGCCAAGGAGAGGATAGCAATGTTAGTGTTGCCTGGAAGCAGGAAGGTGTTGAATCCAGTGGTTCTCCAGCATTCTGCATCACAGTCACAATACAGTCAGGCCATATCTTATTTTTCATAGACTTGAATCTTGCACATCTGGCTTCAAAACTGCCCACTTTAAAAGGGACCAACAGAACGAGGTACCTACTAAACACAGTGTGACCTGGCAGGAAAAGACTTTGTAGGAACTAGAATGTATAAATTTGATTGAGAAGAATCCAGATACACAGTGGCTTCATCTGTGCACAAAACTCAGCTGTAATTTACACAGCTACCCAGAATGCATCTCCAAAGTCTGGATCTTGAGATCTTGACCACACAGGTGGTCAGAGCCATCAGCACCACCTGCTCTTATGAGCCCACCCAGGCTCATGCCCCACATGCTCTTGCCAATGACATACTGAAACAGCCAACACAGGAAGACAGATTTCTTGTCTGCAAGAAATGATGCAAGGTCTTCATCTATTCACTTCCTGCAGACTCCTCAGGCTGATTTAATATGAGATAATTTGAGGGAGATGTATTATGTGGTTTACACAGACAGAAGAGACCACCTCTGATGTAGTGTGAAGAGCTTGCAGCTCCCTCTACTATCCAGGCAGAATCTGCACATCTCCCTAAAAGCAGAGAGTATACAGTTTCCAAAGGTGACTAAATAGCATCATTTAAGACACCTCTCAGCTACTAAACTGACATGTCAGCAAAGTTGTAAAAATTTACATACTAAGGGTTTTTATATAATTTGCTGATGTCTATTGAGAAACGTGCATACAGGAGAAACACTTTAATTCAGTTATTTCTTCATTTCTGACTTCTCACACATGGAAACCTAACGCTATCTTTAGTTACTCAAGGAATCTCTATGTGAAAAAACCACAGATTTTTTCCTAAGAACTCAACACTCGCAGAGTACAACAAACAAAAGGTGTGCACACAGGCACACACTGTTGTCACAAAGCACCATGTTCAACTCATCTAGTTTTTGGGGTGCAGAATACAGCCATTGCATTACATGGCTCCTTTACTAGCCAAATGGGCACTTTCAAGTTATGAGTCATTCCGTCTTAGCATAAAGGTAGAAAAAAAAAAAATAGGTTCTTCAAGGGTGTGATTCATCTGTCCTGTTTCTCTCCATTCCCCACACAGAGAGCCTTGGGTGACTAACTCAGATGTAGACGTCTACATTTTGCCATATGAATCCCACTCACAGTCTGTAATTTCCTGAGATATCATACAAGAGCATGAGATTTCAAAACTGAAGAAGGAAGGTAAGGGAGACGATTCCCCTATCCTCCCCCCAACCTGCGCAAAGTTAATTATATCTGTTGCTCTTATATTGTGTGTGGTCACTAAAGAGATCTGACAACACACCTTGAATTGTAAGACTATCAAAATATTTTTCAAGTACTACTTTTTTCCTAATACTCAAGATGAAAGTCATTAAAAAGCCAAGAAGGAGCTCACAATTGATTAAATTGATTAATAAAAACAAAGGAAGAATTTGGGGTCCCTGTAACTGCTCTGAATATTAATCTGAAAACTACAGGTACACTGCAAATAAAAGACAGACTAGGGACAACGTGGGCCCCCTCCAGAAGCTATCAGGAGAACTGGCTACCCTGGATTTGGAGAAGGCTGAGGTTCTTAATGACTTCTTTGCCTCAGACTTCACCAGCAAATGCTCTAACCGTACCACCCAAGTCTTGGAAGGCAGATGCAGGGACAGTGAGAATGAAGACTCCGGGCCCACTGTAGGAGAAGATCTGGTTCGAGACCACGTTAGGAACCTGAACATACACAAGTCCATGAGATCTCAGGAAATCCATCCGTGGGCCTGGAAGGAGCTGGCAGATGAAGTTGCTAAGACACTGTCCATCATATTTGAAAAATCATGGCAGTCAGGTGAAGTTCCCGACAACTGGAAAAAGGGAAATATAACCCCCATTTTCAAATGGATGAGCAGTCAACCTCACCTCTGTGCCTGGCAAAATATGGGAGCAAATTCTCCTTGAAGGCATGCTAAGGCACATGAAAACAACAAGGTGCCTTGTGCCAGCATGGCTTCACTAAGGGGAAAACCTGCCTGATAAATCTGGTGGCCTTCTATCATAGGGGTATGGAACTGATGGACAGGGGTAGAGCAGTTGATGTCATCTACCTGGACTTGTGCAAAGCTTTTGACACTGCCTCACATGACATCCTTGTCTCTAAGTTGGAGAGACATCAATTTCATAGCTGGACCACTTGGTGGATAAAGAACTGGCTGGATGGCCGCACGCAAAGAGTTGTGGTCAATGTCCAGCTGGAGACCAGTAACGAGTGGTGCTCCTCAGGGATCAGTGTTGAACCGGTCTTGTTCAACATCTTTGTCAGTGACATGGACAGTGGGATTGAGTGCACCCTCAGCAAGGTTGCTGATGACACCAAGCTCTGTGGTTTGGTTGATACATTGGAGGGAAGAAATGCCATCCAGAGGGACCTTGACACGCTTGTGAGGTGGGCTGATGAAATTTAACCATGACAAGTGCAAGGTCCTGGTTGGAACTAGGTTATCTTAAAGACCTTTCCAACCTTAACTATTCTATGATTCTATGAACTGTAGTGTCCAAATGATCCACAGGATTGATAAGGCTGAATTTTCTCTGGTTCTGGAAACCCTTGGGTAGGATTTTTAATCCTCCCAGGAAGCAGCAGCAAAGAGGGAAGAAAAACGGAAGACACTCTTTACCTAGAGACGCGAAGAAAAAATAGCACAAAGTGATGTGTTAGGAAAAGAAGGAGCTTGTAGCAGTGCAATGGAAGTCAGGAATCATCAGATTTCTTATTTACAGTGGGGAAAATATTTCTAATCCTGCTACCAAGAAAGTAGTCACTCCAGAAGTAGAGGCAAGGTCCACTTGAGCAGCTTCAGCTACAAGAATTTAAACTTCACTCTTCCTCCTACTTTGTTTCTTGTGACTTTGATGCTTCTCTAATTTCCACTTTTTTGAGCAAGAGCACAACTACTTGCTTTTCTGAAACATTCACTGTTGTTGCTCAGCGTACAAAGTCAACCCAGATGACGGACACTGAACATAACACTTTCACAGAGGCATAAAATCCAAATAAAGCACTGCTGCACACAGACATCTTTGAAGTACTTAAAAACAAAGACAAATCTCAGGATCCCAAGCAATGGGATGTCTTCCTCAATAACCTGTGAGCTTCTGTTTGAAGAAAGGTGTCAGATGAATGCAGAAATCCCTCTGAGTGGGTATTTTCATTGTTCCCCTGAGAAGAGGCTGACAATGAACAAGCTTATGACTTTGGGAAAACTTTTGTCCCAAAGACTTAATGAAATTATCACACTGTATTAGGCATTACCTACAAATACACTTTACAGAAGTACTGCATCACCGCTACAGATACTTAAATCTTGTCTGGAATCTCTGGAAGACAGTACATCTCTGCTTTTCTTTCAAGACATTGATTTGAGCTGCTTTACATTTTTTTACAGTTTTGTCATTAATCTTGCAAGGATTTCCAGAGACATTTCCATGTTAACATACTTGTCTAGTTGTCTTTAAAAACTGAAGCACAAAGAAATTTCCATTTTTAGAAGATTTTCTTTCTTTACAACCAAGAGCAACATATTCCCTATATTAAAATACTTGAAAGACTTATTTTCTTCCAATACACATTAATGCATTTAGGTCCTAAACCTGTAATAAGCACAGATGCAGGGGCCTGCCCACACACAGCAGGAAAAGGGCCATAATTCTGACTCATCTGGTAATTTATGCTTCTATACTGGTGTTAGAATAATGTTAATATTGCATGAAAATATTTCTATAACACTTAAAATATTTGTCAAAAAATAATATTCAGAGATTGTCAAATTGCCACCATGATTCCTACATGATCAGAACATCTCATCCTCCAGCAGGTTGCACTGGCAAGGGCGTATCAGAACCAATACACATCCTTTGGTATCTCCACTGTTACAATGACTTGAGCCATCCAAAGAGCTGGGAGGAGCAAGGGGAAAATAAGACAGGACATAAAAATACCCAACTCAGTTGTTGTGAAAGCTTCCAGATTCAGTGGTGTAAAATGCTTTGCCTGCTGCCAATCATACACTTACCAGCAGGTCTTTGTTAATGGCTAACATTGTTGCGTCTTGTTAAAGCATTCATCTCATGCTCCTATCTCTTTTTAACAAATGCAAAAGAAGATAGCCAAGACTCTCAGAAAGTTTATAAAAAAGTAAAAATCCATTAAATTTACACTGGCTTATGTGTAGTAATAATTGTATAGGTCAGGTCTAATGTCGACACACAATAGGTCACCTGTTGAAAAAGCAGATGGATTTTACATTTACATATATATGTACACATCATCTCAGCCAGGACAGACTAAAAATAAGAGACCAGAATTGACGCTTCTTGATAGTATTCCTAAAATTTCATTTAATCAATTTGGTTTAATAAAAAATATCCTCCCCTTCTTTTTCTTTTTAAAAACAGTAGCATACACACTGATGAAATATAAAACATAGACAGCAGATTTGCAATTTTGACTTGGATGCTCATAGCCAATTTTATGCAAGCTTTGCCACAGTTCGATTTCCTTTTGTTTAGAAAAAGCTACTTTGCTTTTCTGTGCTTGTATTTCCAGTACCTTTATTCTTTTATCATTAAGTATACCAGGAGTTACATCACTGAAATGTAGCTCCTAAATTCTCAGTAAGCATGAACAGAATCTCCTATGATGCATTTTGCTTTCTCCTATGCCAAGAAGACATGAGAAGAAGATTCCCAGATTTTAAAAAAAGCCCACAGAGCGTTTGAAATAAAACTGTTGCTGTGAATGACTGAGATTTTAAAAGAAATTCTAACATATTATATATGACTATATAAACAACTGCATAAGAAGTTTAACAGATGTAAGTATGAAAGACACAACTGTACACGTGAACACACACATTAACACATGTATGGCAGATGGTGGAAGATGTATGTACTTACATACATATATTTGCTACTGGATAAAACAAGGTTATATTTGGGAACAAAGTAACTTACACAGGTGCAATTCCCAAGTCCTTGAGATCTCTTCTTGGAAAGATCAGATCATTCAACTCCTCTAGATCCTTTCCAAGTTTTGTTGCTATTGGTTAATGTCACTCAAGCCCTAAGCCAAAAAAAACAACTGATGCTTGTTTAAGCTTTTAAATGATTAAAAAAACCTGCTCAGATTCATTCCTTCCTGCATGAGTTATAAATAACTTTTAACTCCCCACACCCTACACTGATTCCTAGGTGTCATGGGTTCAGCAGCAGCAGTCATTTTTCTTTAAGCAGTAGCTGGTGTAGCACTGTGTTATGGATTTTTCAG
>JASSUY010002157.1:1771-12089 GCA_032466535.1 Forpus xanthops
CCTGGCAGTGTTCAAGGCCAGGTTGGACACAGGGGCTTGGAGCAAGCTGCTCTAGTGGAAGGTGTCCCTGTCCGTGGGAGGGGGCTGGAACTGGATGAGCTTTAGCATTCCTTCCAACCCAAACCAGTCTTTGATTCTATGACACAAGAAGCATTGTCGTTTTGCTAGCTTTCTTTTAGTCCCAGTTTTCAGGCCTGTACAGGGGAAGGTTGCAAACTAGTTTTGTCTTCCACAACCCATGCATGTGGCCAGCTCACACAGAGGTAATGAGTATTCTGGATCAAGAGGTAGAACGGTGCCTTTCCAAATTTATCTCAACATTACCATCCTACAGGTGCCTGACTGCCCTCATGCTTTTACATATTGGTGACCGTGTTTTAGATGCATAGATATAATGAGGTTCTGAGGGAAATCATTTCTATGTGCAGAAGCGCTTTAGTCATTTGTAGGCCACTCAAATAGAAAGCACCATAAAAAGGAAAAAAAAAGAAAAAGAAATCATGTTTACAAGTGATTTGAGAATAAATGTCTTTTGAAAATAGGCCTCTAGGTCTATTAGGAAATTTTGCATTCAGCATAATGCCTAGCCATTATGTGCCACAAAGAAATTGCTCTGATTTAGCAGCTCATTTTAGCTTTTAATGACTTTGAACCCATTATTTTTCATTAATTTTTCTGGGTTAAATAACACTTTGAAGTAATTTTTCTGATTGGTTTTTGTTTCCTTTTTTTTTTTTTTTTTTAATAACTATCTAAAGAAGTTACATTTTTAGGTGTTATAAATTTGAAATCAAATCTAGGCTTTGCCAGACTGACTTGTCTCCTTTCTGGGTCTTTCCTGTCATCTGGCCATGGCTGAAGCTCCCATTACTGTGTTGCTTCTCTTCTTTGACCCTCCCTCATCTACACTTACACTGCCTTTTGTTGTCAACAGAGTGCTTCTCTTTGCTTTCTCTTCTCCTGTCGGATGCTTCTCTCTCCCATGCAGTGATGCAGCTACTGATGGCTGTGGTACCTCTTCCATTGCAGGACTTTGTTCTTCATGCCAGTTGGAAATCTCACACAAAACCCATCTTTTCCTCCTGCCTGTGGCTCTTTTGAATTCTTTTTCCTGCTAGTTACATTTTTTAATGCAATATGATAATTGATCATTAAATAAAGAGCATTACAAATTATTGTAAAATAGGTTTTGTAGAAGCATCTTTGTGTATTATCACTCCCGCTTAGCTACATGTACTCAATAATCATTCTTTCCTGGGTAATCTTCAGTGTGCTGCCTCCTCAGAAAATGTCACTTTGTATGTGGTGCCTCATTGTTTTCAGACAATACTTCTGTGCATAAATTGCTGAGTGAAGAATTCCAGTGGTACCTTTCACTTAGCTGCCACTGTTCCCCTCCTCCATTTGTTAGAGGTGTCACTGACTGATGGAATTGTCACAGGGTGTCAGTCCAGAAACATCAGACCTCAGCTCTGTTGTTGAGCACCTGTGATGACAAAGGCATATACTTCATCTTTCCAGATCAATAAAGTAAATAACATAATTTATTATTTCCCTTTCATGAGCATTAAGAGGATTTCAAGTACATATTAATGTTGCTCTAGGAGCATGTAGCACTATATGAATGCTCACTTGTAAGTGGATGATTTTTCACTTCCTTAGCATTTCGAGAAGGTTTTCTTCTTTAGTTATGACTGGCAAAAGCCGGGATTTAGATTTAGGCTGTTGGAATCACTTGCAAACCAACTTCCAGCTCAAAGTAGCTGAACACCTCATCTCTTCTCCCCGGGGACAGAAACACAGCTGAAGAAATGTTCTGAAAGATTTAACTCTGGAATACAAACAGCCCCTCTGTACTGAAATCAGGTTTGAACCTCAGAATTCTTGTCCTTTTGTTATCAGCCACTGCAGGGCCAGCTTTAACCATGCTCTGAAGCAAGGGGAAATTTAAAAGATTGAAAGCCATCAGGAGCTGGCTCCATGATTCCTTATGAAACCATGCTTCCAGTAACTGTACCTTACTGAGCCAGTCAGGATAGCTGGATTAGACCCTGAGCCAGTCAGGATAGCTGGATTAGACCTTAATCAAACCATCACCAGCACCATCAGTGCTTGATGATCCATCAGCCTGACTTCTCGTGGGCTGATGAGGTGGATAACTCTGGGAAATAACCCACTTGCCCCTGCTCTCTTTGCATCTCTGCAGCATCTCACATGAACGTTCTGTTTGTAACATGTCCTGTCTTGATGCAAGATGCTGCATCTCTGGGAATTTTGAAGCAAAGGAAATAGATTGTTAGGAAATCTTGAAATAGCTATGGATGGAACATGGGGTGCTGGGTGAATGCTGATGCTTGTGAGTCAGATTGATGCCACTGGTCAGGCCTCTGGGACAGCGCATTTCATGCAGCTCATAAATGTGTATCTCTGAAAGCAGTCGCCTGGTGCAGTGGATAATGCACAGATAGGAAGTCAGGGGACGTGAAGCCTTCACTTCTCTGGCACTGTCTGCTATCATTTGCCTCCCTTATTAAGAAAGTAAGCTTAGGGCAGGAAATCATAACTTCATGTTAGCACAGTATAATGGGGTCCTGGCCCTAGTGGAGGCTCTGGGTGCCACTGAAATACACACGTTAATAACAGTGCTGACCTGCTCTATATCCTATTATTGCAGTATCCAGTTTCAGTTATGAGGAACAATTTATTCCAGGAAATGTGGTGGAGGTATCCACTAGAAAATATGGTTATAGTTTATTTTCTTTCCCTTTTAATTTCAGCAGGATATAAACATCTTTCAGAAAGAAAAGGGTGCCCCTCAAGTACAGTACTGCAGAGCTTTCCAAGTGTATGTAAAGATATTTGTATGGAATGGCCATCTGAACAGTTTTATGGGCTTCTGTGCTCAGAGGATTTCAGACCTTCTACATGTTCATAAAGGAGAGAAGCAAAACTGAATTCTAAACAAGCATTACAGTCAGGAGCAGCAGAAATCATCTTCTGAAAGTACAGAAGCAGTTCACAAACATCCTCCTGCCAGAATAAAAGTGTTCTTACCTACGGTTGGTGGTGGTGCAGGTGGGAGTACCGTAGTAGTTATGGCATCTACAAGGAAAATACACCAGAATTGCAGGAAAAGAGTGAACCTTAGCAGTAACACTTCACTGCAGAGCTTTAAGAATCCAGGACCCAGGAGTTTACTGACACTGTCATATTATCAATTCCTAAGTGCTATTAGCTGAGACAACTTACAAATGGTTGGATTAGTAGCCTAAAGGAATTGTTGGCCTTTGCCAAGACAGATAGAAGGAGTTACATAGAAGATTCAAGGGAATCAGTCACCCCAGTGTGTAGGTGTCAGGATGGATAATAAGCCTTTATTCTCCTTCTAGGACTGCAGTAGTGTACAATGGGATGAGAACTATGAAATAGAAGTACACTGAGCACACATTGCCTGTAGTAACAAGCAACAGCCTGGCAAAATCAACCCGATCAAGGAGATTAGAGGATGGAGTTGACAGCACATTCTTATGGGTGCTTTTAATGTGGCTCACAATTCATGAGGGTATTTGGATGGTACAGAAACTGACTGTGCTGTTAGTGGTAGAAAACTGTTCTCCAATGTCTATTATTTAGGGTCACAGGAGGAACTGCATCTCAAGTGAAGGATAATTTGAGTACTTTTGAATTTCACTTTAATAGATCTTTAGCCTTTTTCAAGGGAAAAAATGTACCTATATCATTTACTTTGTTACGTGATGATAGTATTGGCCTATATGGTGGGATATAGCTCACCTCTTGGACAGAATCGCTCCAAGATTGTAAGATGTTGTCAAACAAAGATGGTAATATGCAACTCATATTTTATTTTCACACTGCATAGTCCCATTAATGCATTTCAGACATGTGAGCACAGAAGTTACCAGTGAACCCTTAACTGAACAGGGAAGTTGGACACAGCAGAGCAGGGATAAAAAAAGCTGAAAATTACATGTGTTTCCAACAGCCATCATTTTTGCTTGGTAAATAGTGTGCTTTGCTGTGGCAAACCAGATTAACAGCTTAGCTGTAGGAAAAATGGAAGTACACTTTTATCACTGCATGTAGTGAGGTTTTTGTTTTGCATCTATTGTGTCTTTGTTCTCTCTGTACTCTTCAAGATATGATGGCAGAAGAATACAACACTATTGCAGATCAGCTCCTCATCACTGGAAGTCCATCAGCTAAGGCCCTGTTCGTGGTCACCAGTGAGACTCATCCTTGTAGACAGATATCTTTTAAAGCTTATGCAGTTTTATCATGTGTCAAATAGGCAAAAGAATGACCCAGTGAGGCTTTCTACAGTCTCACCAACATAAGGGCCTAATTGAATATTATCTCCTCAAGCACTGACTTAATGAACAGAAGTGATTCAGCTTTTCCTGAAGGTCAGCAACACCGAGCTGTTAAAAGAGCAAAACATTGCCGTCTTCTGATGACAGCACTTTGTTCTCACCTTTGATTCCCTTTTTCTACTGAGTTTAAGCTGTAGAGGAAGACTTGGCTAACTCCAACAACAAAGGTGAAGTCCGAGATTGTGACCTGGTGTAATGGGAATTCATTTAACTTCAGCAAATGTAGTGGTGGTATTTTTAGGAGCAGTTAAGTGTCTCAGATATATGATAAAGATGGGCTTATTTAGTCTTTAGAGGAGGCACAACTTGAATCTTGTGGGGCTTTCTAAAACAAGCTCAGTAGTTCAAGCTATAGCTGGAAAAACTGTGCAGCAAGTAGTGAAGTCAGCAGAGCTCAGGTATATAATGAGCACTACAGAAGTAGTCTTAGCAACAGGGAAGAAGGTAACATTCTGCAAGGTCCTCAGTTATTACAGGGGCTAAAGACCCTTGAAGTCAGACAAAGAAGAAAAGGAAAAAGTACTGTGTAAGCTATGTGCCTAAATATGTTTTTATTTTTACTCTGGAAAAAAGACTCCAAAACTTCAAATAGAAATGATGTTTTCTTGCCTCGGCTGCTGACCTCCTGCCTGCAATACATTAACTGATTTGAAGGGTGCTCTGTGCACTGGCTTAATGCTGGTTACATGCAGAATCATAGCCATATATTTACAAAAGCCAGGCCTCTGGTATAGTGAGAAATACAAATGGGTTCTGATTTTAGAATAAAAAAAAAGATTCTGTGAGTAGTACTATGGGATATGTTACTGCAAACTTCTACATCATTATTTGGATGAGTAAAGATTGCACCTCCACTTAAGCTGTTTGAGATGAAAATGATAGCTGCTGTTAATTCTTCTGCTTCTGGGTGTATACTGAGTGTTTCAGACAAGTAAATTCCCCATTACAGTATAATGTGGTGAAATATTAGAGCCAGTTGCATTACACTGGGATTTTACACCCTATTACTGTTCTGAATTATTTGTCATCAGCCCTTATAAAAGCAGATTGGGTTAGCTGGACAACTGTCTATTGCAGCTTGATTGCAAATACACTGTTAGGCTTTCAAATGAATATGTAAAGTGGGTCATTGCAACTTCTCTACAAATTCTTTTTTTATCTCCTCCTTCCTCTTCCTCTATCTTTTAAGGAGCTTCCACACAGAATTCCAATGCAGTGGAACCAGAAAAACAAGTTGACAGCACGGTGAAAATGGCTGGAGTTATAGCTGGTCTGCTGATGTTTGTTATTATCCTCTTGGGAGCAATGCTTACCATCAAGAGAAGGTAAGTTTCTGCTTTGCTTCCATCTTGGACCTTCTGGCTACAGTGTTGTCACTAGAAAGGAAGAATAGATTTGATAGAGGTAAAACATTCAGTTTGGGTTACAGAGGGGGCCGTTGATCCCAGTTTACTACCACTAAGGAACAGCCCCAGGAGAGACACCTGTTCTGACACATACTGTATGAGCAACAAAAGAATTCTTGTTACTGCCAAGTGTTAATAATAATGAATTGATAATGAATGGAGAGGAATAGCCCGTGAAAAAGCATGGGGAAGTACAAAGTGACAGTGAGGCAATGGAAGTGGGCACGTGAGCCTGTGCAGGAAGCACTGCAGTGGTCCAGAAGAAGGCAAGAATTCTTCGTTCACAGCCAAGGAAAATGATGTCTTAAGATAATGTGACCCAAGAGTCTTTCTCCCAAGTGAATCTTGATGAGATATTCTTTCACAGAGCAATTGCTTTGCAGCCAGTTTTCAGCTGGAATATTGTATCTTGCTGAGAGAATCTTTCCAAGAGTAAGTTTTAGTTTATCGGGGAATGAAACTTAGAAAGATCATGAATGGTAATGAAATTTGTTCAGACAGTGCATTCTATGTGATTTTCCTTGGACCATTTGTACTTACACTTTGAAGTAGACTATTGTAGTTGCTACTATTTGAAGAGCTCCACATTTACAGTGTAATACACTGATTCAGCAAACCGCTTAGGCAAGAGGTTTTCTTGAGAAAAGGATGCATTTTGTATATATTTTACGAGTCTCACTTCTGAAGTGAAGCCTTCTTCTCAACAGTAGTTTGATCCTAAGTGAAAGAGGAGCTAGGTGGCCTGCTGGACCCTCCTCTAGGGTCCAGGTGCCATTATGTGTGAGAGCTGTGGTAATTTGACTTGACCTGTTGCAGGGATTGAAGCTTTCCAAAGCAAAGCTGTGTTTCTTTGAGATCTCTGACAGTCACCCATTTCCCAGAAATTAGAGTAGCGGTTAAATCTAGATAAGATCCCCTCTATCATCATCCCAAGCACATGCAAAGGGGTAGCTCCATGCTACAGATGCTGGAGTGCAGGGCTGCTATTCAGAAGGGCCTTGAGAGGCTGGAGAAGTGGGCTGATGGGAACCTTGTGGAGTTTAGCAAAAGCAAAGTAGTGCATCTGGGATGGAGTAACTCCATGCATCAGTACAGTCAGAGAAGGACCTGGAGATCTTGACAGACGAGTTGAACAGTCAATAGCATGCCTCTTGCAGCGCATTGCTGACTGTATCCAGGGCCATGTTAGCAAGAGTGTAGCTAGTAGGTTGGGGCAAGTGATTATTGCCTTCTGTTTGCCACTGGTAATGTTGATCTAGGCACAGGACGTCCGTAAGGGACTCTCAGTACATGAAAGGCACTGATATATTAGAGCAAGTCCAGAGGAGAGTTAACAAAGTGGTGTGGAGGTGAAATTAAACATGTGACCAAGGCCCTGAGGCTTCTGCAGGTGAAACTGGTTTGAGCAGGACATTGGACTGGATGTCCTTTGAGTAGCCTTTCCAAATGATGTAATCTACAAAACAGATGGCATATGGACTGACTACAGTGAATTCTGTTGAATTAACTGAAGGTGAGGGCAAGCTAGATTTTTAATCCAGTTTTGTGTGTGTGTGTAAAGGTTCCCTATTTTGTGGGCAAATGCATATGGGTTTTGTTCTCATGTTTAGTGCACTTTGTCTGGTGTTACCAGTCAGCCCCCCAGCCTGGGTTAACAGATCTCTCTGATTCCAGTCTCCTGGGAGTTTTTCAGTTCATAAGCAGAAAAAAATCAGGTGCCTCTAATGAAAACCAGGGTAAGGGTTTCAGCAAACTTGTAGCAGGGTTTCTGGTTTGGTTAATGCCCAGCCCTCACCCAGTCCTTTTAAGAAAAGCCCAGCTCTTTAAGAAAAGCTTTTATTTTCAGATTGAAAGGTGAAAAATTGCAGGAAAGCCATTAGAGCAATGCCACATCTGGTGTGTTTCATGAGCTATTTAAAGTTGATAGCATTTCTGTCCCATCATGTATTATTATAATAAATCATATATATTGCTGGGCAGAAAACAAACAGTGATTTTTCATGATGACCAGGACAGTTTTTCTGTGGTATACCCTGCCGACTGCTAAGTCAGAGAGGTAAGGATGCTCGTATGAGGCAATGTACTTTAAAAAGTATTCATAAAGTCATAGAATCCTGGACTGGTATGGGTTGCAGAGGATCTTAAGGCTCATCTAGCCCTTGATGAGGGTAAGTGCTACTGAGCAACAGCTAAACCATCGGTGGGTTACCAGCATCATTCTCAGACTAAAGCCAATGCACAGCACTGCAGCAACTACTGGGGAGAGAATTAACTCTATTCCAGCCAAAACTAGGACAGCTTGTTGTAAAAGTTCCCAAGCTAGAGCTGACTGTAGCTGGCCCCCCTCTAATGCAATACACATGTTTTTCTCTGGAACCAGCCAGGTCCCAAGAGCTTCAACGTTTAGTTAATTTGGGTGTGATGTCCTGTGGACAGAGTGTTACTATATCTGGCTTTGCCATAGGCTCTGTTAACCTGAGCATCTTCCTTCAGAATTAAATTAAGAAAGGGGATGAGTTGGGAGTATTAGAAATATAAATTCTCCCCTTTTTCCTTCCAGAGCTGAAAAATTACCTTTTCCTCTGGGTCACTCCTTGCTACAGTGCAAAATTCCTGCAGCCTGTATTGCTCTTGGCCTGTTTGCTATCATTTGCAAGGTATCTCACTGGAATACAGACTATTGTAAGAAATAATCTAGCTCATCAACATTAAAATCTTTTCCCATTTGGAAGCTATGAGTGCAGGTAGGTTGAGGGGTGTTGCTCTCCCTGGCTCTGTGACCACACCTCCAACATCACTGACAAAGCAGCCCATCACTCTAGTCTTGGTCTCTCTTGAATGGGCACCACTGCTTGCATCTCGTTGAGACTTGGAGCTGCATATGGACAAGTGATCCCTGAAGATGAACTCAAGCCTATCAAACTCATTCCAGATTGGGAGCAGCTTTTATAAAAATGAAAGGCCTCTGGACCACAGATTGGTTTGAATTTCAGAGGAGCACAGCTGAAAGCTCACACTTGTCTGAGGAGCAGTTGCACAGCAAAGTTCTTTTCCTATTTTACGAACAGAAACATCAGGAGCTTACGCTCTCACAGTCAATTTTTGCATTAACCTTACTTTAAAAAGAGTTCACTGCTCAGTTGCTAAAGCTAAGGCAGGCAACAATGCAGAAGAACAATGTAATTAGACAAACTTGAGGCCTTTTCTTGAAATGGAACTGGAAAATATCACACTGACATTTGTTCATGGACCAGGACGTCATAGATCATTGTTAATAGGCAGAGTAGTGGATTTCCTGAATGAAGCCTTTTGTTAACTAGGGCAATGAACAGAGGAGGGAAACAGACTAGAAAAGACAGAGCACCAAGAAGGCAGGCACTGGTTTGAGATTAGTATGAGGCAGATCAGAAACTGCTTTTTATTTCTGTGAGATGCGCCAAACAATATGAACCTTTCGTATGCAAGACATGAGCAAGTGTTGCCTGATTGCTCAGTTTCAATAGATGATATTGCAAAATCTCTAATGATTTGTAATTTTCTGGGGACTGCCAGTGTTTTATAGGGTTTACTCAGATCTGTGAAGATAAATTAAGCCAGGCAGACTGTTTATGCAGTGAACAATTTGGTTTGACTTTACTTTTGTTATCTACAAGTCTGAAGTGAGCTGAGGTTTCTGTATGTGTGTATCCATGTAAATATTGTGTGTGTATATAGAAAGTTCTGTTGTAAAAGTGACTGTCTTACAGTCTCTAAAATCAAAACCAGTAACATTTGTTTTCTTAGGTTTGGAAACGCACTACCTATTTGCTTGCAATTCTGCTGTCCTCGTACATAGACGGACACTAATTGTAACTGCATCATTTAGCCTGCTAATGTACAAGTGGTACAGTGAATGAGTGCCCACATGGGTGTATTTGCCCACATAAGGCAGCGCCACTTTCTTTTATCAATAGATACGTACCTGGAAATAGCTCATTTCATTGTATCAAAACATTGCTGTTTCTCTGAGGAGCTTGTATGTCCTTACTGTTAAATATATTTGTGTAACGGAATCCCAGACTAGTTGGGATTGGAAGGGGCCTTAAAGCTCATCCACTCCCAGCCCCTGCCATGCACAGGAACACCTTCCACTAGAGCAGGGTGCTCCAAGCCCTATCCAGCCTGACCTTGAACACTGCCAAGGTCACTTTTGTCATAGTCTCAAAATGAGCCATAAGGAGATGATCTGGTAATGGCAATGAGCCATGCTGTCCATGGAGGTAGCTCTCCATTTTCCAAACTTGCGGTGGCCACCTTGCGCTCTTGCTGCTTTGCTGTAATAGAATCATAGAATAGTTAGGGTGGGAAAGGACCTTAAGATCATCTAGTTCCAACCCCCCTGCTCTGGGCAGGGCCACCTCCCACTAAACTGTGCCACCCAAGGCTATGTCCAACCCGGCCTTGGACACCGCCAGCGATGGAGCATTCACAACTTCCCTGGGCAACCCATTCCAGTGCCTCACCACCCTCACAGTAAAGAAT
>JASSUY010002157.1:20741-36175 GCA_032466535.1 Forpus xanthops
CAGGGTGCCCAGAGAAGCTGCGGCTGCCCCATCCCTGGCAGTGTTCAAGGCCAGGTTGGACACAGGGGCTTGGAGCACCCTGCTCCAGTGGAAGGTGTTCCTGCCCTTCCTTACAGTCTGCACAAAGGGAGGCTGGGATGGGCTGCACGTTCAAGCAGGACCATCAAAGCATGGGCAGGAGATACCCACATGTCAGGCTGCCAGAAGGCTGCACTGCCTTCACTTTCCTTCCTCTTGTTCTCTGTTTAAAAACCAACAGTTGCCAACATTGCTCAGCCTGCCTGCATGTGCATCTGGAGATGGGCAGCCTCCAGTGCACAGAGTTTAAAATGAATGGCACATCCATGGCTTAGCCCTGTTGTTTTTTTCCTAGCCCCTGTAGGCAGGCAGAACAGCTTCCCCGTGTGGAGTCTTTTCATATGTTTGAAGGCCTATTAGCTCGGTTTGGTTTTCTTTTCTCTGCATTAAAGATCCATATTTCCTTTGGCCTTTGCTTGTAGGTCATGGTTTCTAGATTTACTTTTCTTGTTCATGTCCCCTTGGCACACATCTTATTTGATCAGTATTGCAGCAGAGGCCTTGGGGATTCTCAGCCAGAGCAGGAGGATTACGTGTGGCTTGCAGACCCTAGTACCGTGTATAATCCCTCCCTTATTTTTACACCAGTGTGAAACTGTTGTTTCAAATTGAGTTTGTGATCTACTACAGGTTTAGGGGACAGAGAACTGCTGTTTAACCAGTTCTGGGTGTTTGCGCGGCTGGTTGCTGCCTGCCTGAAATTTGTGCAGATTTCATCATAAATAATATGTATACTCCTAGCAGGCTGCTGCACACAAATATCTAAAAGGAATTGTGCTCTGTAGTTTTCTTAAATTGCTTATAGAAAATGAGGGCAATATGCAATTCTTCTCTGTAGGAAGAAATTTCATGTTTAACTTAGGTGATCTATACCTAATATCTCAATTACCTGTGCATGCAAATCCACATTATAGTGTATATAATCCATCCCTGTGAGATGTCTAAACTTTAATCTGTCAACGTGCATGTAGAGGAGCTCTTTAGGAGTGGCTGATAAAGATTTAACATTCATGCATGTAAAACTGATATAAAAGGAGTTTGAAGCTGCTTTAGAGAAGTAATCCCTAACATTTATCCAAAACTGCAAAATGGGGACCTGATCATATAGTAGGAGTTTCAAAAAAAGCTGAATCAAATCTCCATCTTTATTTTGTTTTTACCAAATTCACACTTAGTTGAGGCTCAGTGCCAGTAACTTTTGTCTGTGCTTCAGCTGGGTCAGCATTAACTGCCTGATGATACAGCTGGCTTCACAGTTTTATTCTACTTTGAGCATCTTTCTGTCTCATCCTTCCTGTGTGTGTATAGTGCCCTCATTTACAAACCCTGTGGAACTGAAAAGGGCAACCCAGTAAACCCCATCCTTGGATTCATGTTTTCTTCTAGTCACATGCTCCTTACAGTTAAATGTAAACCTGCCATTAATATCACATTATTCAGTTTGCCATTTCATGCTGTGTTGATTATATCAGACTCTTCTTCCAAATATCTGCCTGGTCCTTTATTTTGTCCCCTTTTCAGCTGCATAATGCATGAGATGGGAAGTGTCTCTGTGCCTGCTGTCAGAGGGTGCTGGGTGCATGCTGATGGCAGCCTGCAGCCTGCCCATGACTGACACCCATGCGCTGATTGACACACATGCACTGATTGCAGTTTCATCTGGGTCTCCAGTTGTGTCTGGAGGAGGCTGGTCAGTCAGGAGAGCAGGAGCTGTGGCACCAATGCAGCTGGTCAGCAAGTCACAACGATTTCTTGAAGTGTCCTATTTTGGGAAACAGAATTTCTAGATAAATGCTTTTCCAATTCAAAGGCATTTTGACATGCTGTGAAATAAACCTCTACCTAGCTGTGGGTTTAAGTCACATCCCTAACATTCTAGAAAGTGCTAGTCATTTGATTTTATAATCCTTTCTATGAATTATAATGATGGTAAGGCCCAAATAGGCTTAGTCCTGTGCTGCCACTCTATCCAGACACGTAACGGAGGCAGAAAAGGCACATTTAGAAACCAAGAGCCCCTTGATGTGTCTGGCAAGCTTAGTGCTGAAATCCTCAAAGAGATCTGTCTGCCTCTTCCCTCTAAATTTAGATGAGGAGTTTTTAAATTCCTGGAATAGAGAAGGAGAAAGGTGGAAACTGATAATCTGCTGCTGGAAGAGCGCAGCAGCCTCTGTGCGGCTTCTCTCTGAGCGCGGGCGAGCAGGAGCTGGTCCCCCCTGCTCAGAGGCGGCCGGTTTGTGTGTGCGAGTTAGCGTGAGAACTTGAAACTCATGTCACCTTTTCTTTTTAGGCATTCAAGCCAATGTTTTAGGGGCCTCTCTGTCTTCTACAGGACCAGGTAGAACTGCTTTGCATAGGGCTTTTGTAAGCAGGCCTGTGGGGACTAATGGGCTTGGGTTTGGGGTTATTTTGTCCTGCCTAGCACATACAGAAACGTTATTGTTCGTTCATTGAAGGAGAAAAAGAGTTTGCCATTTTCAGCTTTTTGTAGCTTGTTGGCATTTCTGAGAAGATACCAGACAATGGGACTTAGAGATAATTATTGCCACAAACAATTTAATCCGGATTTAATAAGAAATTCACTCTTTTTGACTCACCATTTTTAACCAGCAGTCATGGCTGTCTGTAATGGCTCACCCCAGCAGTCCAGAGTGCTTGTTATTAAGGATTTGTGCATTTTGGGTTAGTGTTTCCCACTGAGAGATTTTAATTCCTGTTGCCAAAGAAGTCACATAGGCATGTATGACTAGCAAATCTAAAGGATTAAAATAACCACACAGCAGGGTTAATACACTTCAAAACTTGCTGTTACCGCAGCACAAAAAAAGAGGGGCTCCCATGTCTGCAGCTCATAGTTAATAAATCTGGCTGTGCTAAAACACTGCTGAAGACGGGAAGCAAAGCTTTTAACATCATTAAATGCCAGCTTTTTGTTTCATCACTGAAGGATGGTCCCCCTGTTTGCATCTTCATCTGCAGAAGTGGATACACCGTGGAGATTTAGTGAGATCTAAATATGCACTCTGTAATTATGCGCCCAAGTTGAGTAGCTACAGGTTTGAGTTGAAACCACTTAACTGTAAGAGGCTGAACCTCAACGGTGGAGCAGCTGAAGCAGATGTATTTGTACACAAGTTTGCAACAAACACTGGACATTTCTCCACAGACCTGCGCTCACCTGCTCTGGATGGTCAGCTTGCTTTGAAATAGGGATTTCCCGCAGGCACAAAGGTTTTAGTTCTCTTTGACCCTTCTGTGCAAATGAGTGTAACTGGCCTCAGGAAGGGCTGGAGTGCAGCTGTGTGCTTGAACTTGCTTGGAAATGCCACTCTGACATGTATTTTGAATAAAGCAAGCCTGGTTGAATATGTTGCAAGGCAAATCTTTATCAGAATCTACTGCAGTTTAAACGGCGGGTAGTACTTTCTGTAAGCATGTAAATCTCATGAAGAAAAACCTCTTTGCAAAATGATTTTGTTGTCAGGATTATTTTTTTTTTCTTTGAGTTGGAGGAAAAAAAAAGAAAACTGAAGCTCCTTCTTACAGTAATCTCTTTTTCTCCCTTTTATTTTGTTTTATTTTCTTATCTACGGAAGTCGTGTGAGCAAAGTGCTTTGCTGGTGCTGGGGATTTGTGTGATGTTTCCTCAAGGTGCGGATTGCGGAATGTCACACATTCATTTTTAAAGAGTTCTGCTTTCTGATATGAATGAAGCACGGGGCAGTCAAATGTCAGTGGAAGCTCAGCAGCTCACTTCCTGCTTCTCTCCATTTTCCTATTATTAGCTGTGTTTGCATAAGAGGAGCCAGTGATGCTCTTGGATTTGATTGTGTTTTCAGAGCAGGGAGTGCTGCTGCTTTTGCCAATGGTTTTGATGGCACCTCAAAATAAGAAAAGACCCTTTTTTTTCCCCGAACAGAGGCATATTTGGGCATTTCTAAAGTAACCTTTTCTTTTGTCCCACACTTCACTGACTGTCAATCCTCAGTGCAGTTTGGGTCCATGTCAGAATTCCATAGAGGCTGCTGTCCTGTAGGCAGAGCTCCTACTCCAGCTCCCTGTTTACACAGGCTCAGATCACACTTTCCAGCACAGCACACAAAGGCGATCCCAGGTCCAGATGCCTCCATGGGATGGATGCAGATGTCCCACTTACCTCCTAGTGAGCGGTTCTGACCCCATGCCCCTCTGCTCCTCCTAGAGCGGCTGACACCCATCCAGGGCTTTACCTCTGCCACCCTCTGCAAGGGCGACTTTAGCACTCCTACTGCTGGGATGATGCAGGTTTGTGCAAGATAAGCCACTGGGAGGGACAGCTAAGATCAAAGACTGGTATCACTCTATTTACTGTCCACCACAAACTTATATGAGAAAGTTGTGGGTTTTCCTCTTGTGCAGTTTGTCACAATGCCCTGCATGTCTGACCAAGTGGGATAATTGTGATTTTCAAAGTACTTTGCTTTGTTTTTGATGAGGGAAAACTGATCTTGCTTTCTCTCCTCTTCAAAATACCCTAAAGGAAGCTAGCCAAGAAGCAGAAGGAGACTCAGACCAGCACACAGAGGGAGATGGGTCCCATGGCTACTTCCGACAAGACCTGTACCAAACTCAGTGCTGTTCACAATGAAGAAGCTTTCTCTTCCAGCTGCCAAGATGTTAATGGATTCAGTAAGTTTAACTTGCTTGCAATGGATATGTCCCCCTTGGAGAGCTCTAGGTTTTTAAAAGAACCTATTCCTATGGGCACAATATTGAGGAGCTAGGAATGACAGTGACAGAGATCGCTGCAAATGCTTGGTAGAAATCAGTTGTCTGAAATGTCTCTGGCATTGCCTCTATTTTAACTGTCAGAGCGTTCCTTATGACTAAGAATAATTTATAAAGTCTGTGCTAATAACTCCATCAGGCAGACAAAAAGGCACATGTTTATTTGCTCTTCGGAAATATTTTTTCCTTTGTGAGTAGAAGAGTTGACTCAAATCACTAGGCTGACTTGTAGGATGAGAAAACATCTTCTGTATGAAATTGTTATGACAGAAAGCCTGGTCTTGGTTAGAGATCTGGAATGGAAACAGCATTTCTTCTTTTGTCTGTGTCCTCTGTTCATTCTTCACACAGGTTCAGTAAAACTAATCCTAGTTAATACTTGTAAACAAAGTAGCTGCAAGGGTTTTGTGGGTAAAACAATGTAAAGTCATACTTTAACCTCAGTAGATGCAGACTGAGTGCATGGTGGATTGCATGGTGGCTGTGTAACCATTGTCGTATGAAATAAATTTCAATTTAGACACTGTGGGAATGTCACTCCTTCTTTTGACACTTGGCCTGCTATAGTCTGAACAGGGAACAGCTCTGAAACACACCTATGTACTCAACATCTTTAGTCTTTCTTAAACATCTTTAGTAAAGAGGTATTTTCTCCTGATTACTAACATGGAAGTGGTACAAATGTGCTTTATCATTGAAACCTTTCTTTGTCATCTCAGAGTGAGTGGAACGGGCTGAGTGAATTCTTCTTTTCCCTGCAGATCATGCCAGATGCCATCTGCATGTGTTGCTGCTGTCCTTCTGTGTAACGTAACTGTGAGATGGATAGATGGGTGCTGGGGGCTGTCAGGGCTAGCAGTGAACACTTCTCTCTGATACTAAATTGGCATGAGTCAAGGTCTAATTTTCACAGGTGCTGAGTAGCTGTATCTCCTAAAGATACAGTAAGAGTTGTCAGTGGTTCATCTCTTTGAAGGACAGGATAGCAGAGGACAGCATTGTAACAGCCTAGAAACAGCAAAGGTACCTTGTCTAAAGTGTGTGGCGAAAAGGAAATTTTTAACACTTTCTGCAATTTCTGGATTTTTGCAAGTTTGAGGAGTTGTTTCCAACCAGAAAATAAGAGAGAAGAGATGAGCTGGAAATGTGACCTCTTTTTTTTTCCCACCCCCTTGGTATTTTGGGAGCCTAATTAAACCAGCTGAATCATTTACTTGAAATGGCAACGATGGAAAATATGTTGTATCTAATTCTGTAAAAAAGCATCCCTCCAGGTTTTCTTTTTTTAAATCAGTTAGCCCTTTGCTTGTCTGACATCAGTGCAGGGTTTAGCACCACCTCCCCCTGTAGCACAGCCTGAGTCAAGTCACATGCCCCTTCTTTTCTTGTTTCCCTTATTATATCCATGAGGAACAATTACCATTAAGTCTTCCTGATTTCTCTAGATATTTCACTGCCAGGTCCAGGGTGCCAAGGTGTTGGAGGTAAGTTCTGGTCTCTGCAAGTACTGTGCACGTGCTCACGCAGGAATTTTATGGGTAAAAAACTTCCTCTTGAAAAAAAAAAGCCTTAATAGAGTTTAATGCTTGAAGGTTTCTATGAAGGCCTACTCCAACTTTTGAATAGCAGAGTAGGATTACTTCTTAAGCTGCCTGCTAGCTACGGCAGTTTTACAGGTGTTGTCCATCTTAGCTTTTGCAAGCAGTAAATTTTCCTTTTGCCTCCCAACAATAAATAAGATTTGCAGATATCATGGTGGGTAATCCACCCTCTCTATAGAAACACAGAATCATAGAATGGTTTGGGCTGGGAAGGACCTTAACATCATCCAGTTCCAACTCCTGCCACGGGCAGGGACACCTCCCACTAGAGCAGCTTGCTCCAAGCTCCTGCTTCCAACCTGGCCTTGAACACACCCACGGATGGAACAGCCACAGCTTCTCTGGGCACCGTGTGCCAGCGCCTCAGCACCCTCACAGGGAAGAACTTCTTATACTTAACCAGAACTTCCCTGTTTCAGTTTAAACCCATCATCCCTTTCCTCACTGCTTCAGCCTTGATGAAGAGTATCTTAACCCTCTGTTATGGGAGTCCCAGTTGGTTGGAGCAGTGACATGGAAATACCCCTCTCCTCTTTGAGGAAAGGCCACGAAGAGAAGCTGAGTGCTTTCAATCCCAAGGTCACCTTGCCAGTTTACAACAGCAATCAAATGAAACAAGAAAACTTTTTAAGTAGAGCACCTCACAATTACTGAATGACTTGCAAGCAAGGTTATCTCCAGATGAGTGTCCTTCCAGGGCATGTGTCCTTTCCTCCAGCTTTTCCTTCCTGTCCCAATGATTTTCAGGACTTTTCCAACAGAAAAAGTTCAATGGGTTCCATATAGAAAGAAGCCTTTTCCTTCCCATAGTCTCTGCTGCTTGGCCATTGGTCTGCTCCTGCTGCTGCTATTGCTATTCCTGGGTGACCCTTCTCTGCCCTGCTGCTGCAGCTGCCCTATTTGCTGCCTGTCTCTTACCCCACAGGGAGTTTCCATCTGATGGTCTGTCTCAGTGCATTAAGGGAAAATGCATATATTTTCAACATTAAACTCATGCAAATGACATTTGGAAGATGTGTAGGCTCTGTGCTGAACAGGGAGACCTCAGGTCTTGCTGGAAAGTGGGAGAGAACTGGGCAATATCTTTCCTGACCCAAAGCTAAGCTCCAAATCCCTCCTTCCTTTCTACACTATTAGTCATTTTTCAGGCAGAATTCTTACTGGTACATACAGGAGTTTAAATTGAAGAGGTTTTTGGATTCAGCCTTTGTCTCTGACACCATATGGCATCAGGAAAAGGTGTTTGCTGAGAGATAGACTGGCTCATCACAGTTGTTAATTTTTTTAAACATCTTGCTTTTTTAAAAATAGAAGTCTATCCTAATTCCATTGAAGGTATATGATGGGACTTGCAGCGTTGGAGCATGCTCCTGTTACAGGGATGTTTGGAAAGCAGCATCATATTCCTCCAGGTACTGCACCGTCACGTGGAGGCATTGCCTTGGTGCAGGTTTATTATGAAACAATTTGAAACAAGGTGAGCCTAAAATTATCCACCAGTATCTGTGCACAGACCAGAAGAGTGTGCAAGGGGATGTTACTGTGCATAAATTGCGTGCATTTTGGCACCCCATCTGTATGATGGGAGAAGCAGTAATGTGTTGACTCAGCAGAGATGCACAAAAGAGCTGCTCTTCTGGCTTTACACTGCCGAAATGCCATGGGTTGGACTTATCCAGGAGAATTCCAGGTCACCAGCATAGCTATCTTGACATGCTGGGAACTGTTTGATTCTGAGCATCTGGAGAGAGATTTTGCACAAGGGCCTGTAGGGACACGGCAAGGGGAATGGCTTTAACCTGCCAGAGGTTAAAGGTCTGCCTGAGATGAGCTCTTAGGCAGAAGCTCTTTCCTGTGAGGGTGCTGAGGCTCTGGCACAGGGTGCCCAGAGAAGCTGTGGCTACCCCATTGCTGGCAGTGTTGAAGGCCAGGTTGGACACAGGGGCTTGGAGCACCCTGCTCCAGTGGAAGGTGTCCCTGCCCGTGGCAGGGGGTGGAACTGGATGAGCTTTAAGGTCCCTTCCAGCACAAACCAGACTGGGATTCTATGGTTATTTAGTATCTTGAAATGCAGACAGTTTTGCTAAAGGCTGATTTATCAGGATGTGCTTAACTTTTGTGGCGTCTCGGTTTGGGAGGAGTTGGCTTTCCAAACCACCTTCTGAAGTGACACTGATGCAAGTTAGCTAGGTGGCTTTAATGTGACAGGCAGAAGCAGGGTTTGAAGGCAGCATTTTGGAAGCAGTAGGGAGCTGAGTTTTGCATTAGTGGCGCTACTGTACAGTGACTAAGTTAGCATGTTTTTACTAGCAACAACAAGGAGATGAGAAAGATGTAGTGAGTGGCACTCAGAGCATTAAGGATCATATTTAACAAGAAGCATGTAAATTTGCACCTTTCTATATCCTGCATGGTTTTGCGATGAATTAAATCCAAAGGTCTTTAGATTTACTGTATGTCGCAACAGTCAGTTACATCAAGATCTAATTCTTATTCCTACCTCCTAGATAATTTTAGGTTACTTGCTGAGTGCAGACTTATGGAATCATGACTATCATGTTTTCTTTAGTAAAAAGTTCTAAAATCAATTTTAAAATAAAGAATAAAAGTCAAATTTCATCAAAGGCATAAAAGGAAAAAAAAAAAAAACCAAACCAATAAATCCCTTTCACTGGTTTTCCTGCTGGTTTGGGATTTTTGTGGGATTTGCTAGTTCAGAAAAATATTATCAAAAGCAACAGAGAATCATTTCCAGAATAGGGAAGAGCCTCCACCATTCTGCATGGCCAGAGGGTCTGTTGTGGCCTCACCTGCCACTGCAGGGACCTCAGAGTTTTTAATGAAATCTTAATCTCTACCCTTACCTGAAGCCCTCTTTGGAAGTGTTTCCTGTCACTGTACAGGCTGGTGCTTGTAAGAACCTCTGTTTAGGAAGCAGCACTGTGCACACATCTCTCATACGAGCCACTAGCTGGTGAGATTTGGGGAATAAGATCTCCAGAGTTGTGGGAAACGTGTGCTTTTGGGTTTTTATTTTTCCTGTTTATGAATGTAGATATCTCCTCCCTGTCTCACAAATAGGGTTCAATTCATAGACCTCAGTTAGTAATAGTTTTAATCAGACTCACTGCAGTGAGGTATGTAACTTTTGCTGGCTCAGTAATTTATCATTAGCAGTTCCTGGCAAGGCAGGATGGACCAGTGAGTTCTTTTACTCTTCCAGATACCTGAATCCTGCTCCAAACCCTGTTGACTTTCTGTGACACCAGGCAAACAAATTACTTTCTTGAGACCTTATTTTATAGGTCTGCAAAAGTGGCCACGTTCCAAGTACAGTAAGAAAAGGGTCTGATTTAGGCTGAAAAACATAGGGGAAAAAGTATAAGAGGCCCCAGAGGAGAGATGCTTTATGGCTTGAAGGCAGTGGGGACAGGGCTGTGAGAAATTTGGTTATTGTAACGTGTGTTCAGGGGATGTAGGTCTGAAAAATGGCAGGAGAATGCACAATGAGAGCGAGTTCATTTACTAGATGATTCTAAACTGCTTAGGAGGGAATTCTGCTGACTCCCAGCCTAGTGACTTCCTCGGTTCACCCTATAGAGTAACATGAATTTAAGTGGCATTTGCTCTAGAGATATAAAAATTGCTTCTGAAATTACTTTGATGTATACTGAGTATTATGGGATAGTTTTCCCTGTTATCTATTGTCATCTTTCTGATATACTGAGATTTGTATTAGCTTGTTTCCCTACACTGGGAGGAGGAGATAAATAAATGCCTGTAGTTCTGAGGGTGAATGCAGAATTATAACAAAGGAATATGCCTTCAGAAATGATGGATTGCCATAAGAATGTACATGTATGCTGTTATAGGTAGAAACCAGCCTCACAAATTTACTATCAAGAAAAGAATCTACTGGGAAGATGCTGAGCCCTGCCTTCTTTCCATAGAGATTTGATTAATATGGAAATACTTTGTGGATTCTCGTCCAGAGAAAGCTAATGCTTTAAATGGGAGATAGAAGAGATATTTGTCCTGAAAGAACCCAGTTCTCATAGGATTTGCTGTGAACAGTCTTGGGTTGAAGAACAAGTCGCCTGTTATCTTGTGTTGTTCTAACAAAAGAATTGCTGTCCTACCTGTGTATTTCTGTGGCACCAGTGTACATTGTGTTTGAGCAGGCTTATTTTCCTGTTAATACTGCACTTGATTCTCTATAGTTTGTATTTTGGGGGTCGTTTTTAAGTATATTTCTCCTAAAGACAAAAACATAAATTTGTTCCTTTGGTTAAAAAGCAGGTTTTCTAGACTATAGTCCCTTATGTGTACCCTGTGTAGGAGCACACTGATTTACAATAACTGTAATGCTATATTTGGGGTTGGAGTGCTTATATTAAAGAAAATCCATCATGGTGACAATGTAATAAATGTAATATGCATGTCAAGATGAAAAATATAATTCATTTTGATAAGCCTTATATATCCCATATTACTGTGTTCTTTGCGGAACATTCTCCCTGTTCTCTTTCTCTCTCTTAATATATGTCTAAAGTCTTTTCCTTATGTCTTTCCTACCTAGCATCACCCTCTCCTTGTTCATTTTCTGTCCAAAGCAAAACCCTTCAGAGCAAATCTTTGTTGAATTCCTACTACTCAGGTACTAGTGCCAGACTTTTCTTTCATTTCTAAATGTTCTTGGCTTTTGTACATTCCAAATATGAGCTGTAGACCGACTCTTCTGCATGTGAGATCCAGCTAACCTTGTTTTCATCTTTTGTGGCTTCTCTTCCTGTCGATCTTCTGTTGATTTCCATTGATCTGTGTCGTGTGGGTGAACGGAATTCCATCTCCAAGTATCATCAGACACTGTTCCATCGACCACGCTGTTAGGTAAGAAGACAGGTATGATGTCCTGCACTTCATTGGAGAGCAAACACACTTAGTGTATCTTGGAAAGAGCTTGGAGAGAGCACTCTTGAGTGTCTGGGCTCCAAAATCATAATTATCCTGTGTCATGTGTTTCTTTGAAAGTCTTTTGGCTCATGCTTTGTTATTGCCAATACTTGATATTTTATTATTTTTTAAAGGAAAGAACAGTTAAAAAAATAAGGTTTAGGAATTCTAACAAGTATTTGTTAGGTTTTTTTTATGAACGGGATTTGACATTCTGGCCAAATCCCCGCAGGTTGCCTTGCCTTCAGCTTAGTTATGTCTTGTGTAAGTGTGCAGCTGGCGTAGAATCACAGAATGGTTTGGGTTGGAAGGGACCATGGTAGATGCCCCATCCCTGGGAACATTCAAGGTAAGGTTGAACAGGGCTTTGAGCAACCTGGTTTGGTTGAAGATCTCCCTGCTCATTGCAGGAGGGATTGGAACTAGATGAGCTTTAAGGTCCCTTCCAACCCAAACCATTCTGTGATTCTGTGAATCAGAAATGGGTGATGTGTAGTTGATCAGAATCTAACCACTGTGTTTACCAGACTTGTCATTTTGACTTATCTACAGTGAATGTTCACTTCCAGGCACAGTAATCTACCATGACTGCGTTAATCACTCTGAGCATGTTGAAGGCCCATTGGTAGACCAGAAAGAAATTACAACCCATTGCTTAAGTGCTTTGGCTTACACATGAGCAGCACAGGCACAGAGGCTTGAAAGGACTGCCACCATACACACATTTATCCTGATGTCTATCACAGTGTTAATGTCAGCGAATGAACCTTCTTTTAAGAAGGGTGGGAAGGGCAGGAGTCCCTTTTCCAGACGGTTTGTTCCTATTTCCTGGAGACACAGTGTTGTCAGTAGAAAAGTTAAAGGTAGATTTATCTTTCAGCCATACTTGCACAGCAAGGCACAGACCTGCAGTTTGCTGAGAGGTGTCAGACTGCTCTCAGTCTGGTGCTGTCATCTGTGACAACCGGATCCTCCTCTGAGGGAGCTGTTTTCTCCCCTCTGTCCTGGTAGTGAGAATGACGGTGTGAACTACACACTAAGTGATGTGAAGCTCAAGGAGCAGCAGACAGATTCAGTCTGCGCTTCTTGTGGGAAAGCGAAAGCCAAAAAAGTCCCCAAAACTTTCAAAATCCCAGATTTTAGAGAGGAAAAAGAGGAAATAGGAAACAAACTTATATAGATGTATTCAAAACTCTTTCAAGCTTCACTTCTACTAATGACTCTATCTAAGGATTAATATCCCTGGTTTACACATGAGAAGTTGAGTACAAGGCGCTGTTAAGACATGATTTACACAGACTGGTCACCCTGCCCAGTTCCATCTGAATTTAGCAGCCACAGGTGCTATGAAATAGCCCTTGGCATTGGAGAAATTTCTGTCCTGTGACTTGAAGACAAATTCAAACCTTGGAGTTCTGGCTTCTTGGATGGATTCACCAGACGTTGCTGTATGAGCAACATAAGTTTAGTTTTTGACGTTTATTAATATTCAATCCTGGGAAAGAAAAAGAGATCCTAAAAGGGGCATCAGTCATCCATCTTTGGGCACTATCTGCAGTTCGTTGCTATTTGTTCCCATCTGTTATGCCTTCTGCTAATAAATGTTCTGTATCTGCTGTAATGGATGAGTCCCTAGGCTTGGCTGTTACATGATTTGTTGATAGGAAGATATAGGGGATTTTGATTTTGCCTCTACCCTATTCCATGCTTGATTAATACTTTTTGATGTAATGCATGGTTTTAGCTCTGTAATTTTCTCCTCCAGCTGTAGACAGCTCTGGATTTAAATGTTTTACACAAATACCTTCGTTAGAAAAGTGAACATTTAATACTAGGAAATAAAGAAGGTAGATTTCCCTGTGTTTTCAATTTCATTAAGGCCCATGTGGTATCAGTGCTGTAAGGCCTGAAGCAGAGCTTGGTTTTGGAGACTGTGCATGGCCAGTAGCTCTGGAAGTTGTTCAGCAAATGCCATCAAGGCATTCGGCTTAGGGGAGCCAGCATGTCCTTCCCTTGTATCAGTTGACATCTCCCAGCAGGATGTAAGGACATTAACCCTTTGTTGTCCTCATTATAGCTACTCAGGAAGTTCCAGAGAGGATGAGGTCTGTAGTGCCTTGTAGCTCCTTGCAGATGTGCAGGGGAAACAGAGAATGCTCACTGTCACAAAGCTTCACACAAAAACTGGCTTCTGCACAGAAAACCAGTATTTGCCTTGCATTTCACTCTTCTGTAGCTTGGATATGTCAGTGAAAAATCTGTCTGCTGCTGGTATACCCATGGCCTAATGTCCAAGGAACTAAAAAGATGTTAAGCTGGTACTGCTGTTTTAGCAATTGTGATCATTAGCAGCTTCTTTAATTGTGGGATGAGGGATCTTTATGCAATAGAATCTTGAAATTCAGAGGCTTGTTCTATTCACTTTTATCTGTAGTTTTCCAGGCCGTGTCAGCCTCTAAGGAGATGTGGGAGAGGCTTTCACAAAAGAATTACAGACTGGTTTGTGTTGGAAGGGACCTTAAAGTTCATCCAGTTCCAGCCCCCACACACAGACAGGGACACCTCCCCACTAGAGCAGCTTGCTCCAAGCCCCTGTGTCCAACCTGGCCTTGAACACTGCCAGGGATGGGGCAGCCACAGCTTCTCTGGGCACCCTGTGCCAGAGCCTCAGCACCTTCACAGGGAAGAGCTTCTGTCTAAGAGCTCATCTCAGTCTCCCCTCTGGCAGGTTAAAGTCATTCCCCTTGTTCTGTCACAACAGGCCTTGTCCAGAGCCCCTCTCCAGGTTTCTTGTTCCAGTTTGCATATTGGCCTGCACCAGCATGAGCAACAAAGATGGGTGCCCTCATAGGCTGGTTTTGAGCTGAATTTCTCTGATATTTCTTTCTGCCTGCAGATGATCAGCTGTGTTGGAAAACTCTTCCAGTCTTTATGGCTACTAGCTTTGTGGGTTGTATTGAAGTTGCCCTCCGTAGTTTTTCATCTGTAGCCAATGAAGTGCTCTCGGGTCTACCTACCTTACACATGCTCTGTACACCAAGGAGGCAGACATGTGTCTTGGTGAAGTCCACACATTTGAAGAGCTGCAGTGTTACATGTGTACTCTGTATTCCCCAAGTCTTAGCCCACCTCACCAAAGTATCTTCCTTACATCTTTAAGGGGATTTGCTTCTGTGCTAATGGATGAAATACAGGAGGAATAGGTTTGCGTAAGGCGTTTGCCAAGAATCATAGAATAGTTAGGGTTGGAAAGGACCATAAGATCATCCAGTTCCAACATCCCTGCCAAAGGCAGGCACACCTCCCACTAAACCATTTCACCCAAGGCTATGTCCAACCCAGCCTTGAACACTGCCAGCAATGGAGTGCTCACAACTTCCCTGGGCAACCCATTCCAGTACCTCACCACCCTTACAGAATTTCTTCCTCATACCCAGTCTAAATTTCCCCTGTTTAAATTTGAACCCACTGCACCTTGTCCTATCACTACAGTTCTTCATGAAGAGTCCCTCACCAGCATTCCTATAGGCCCCCTTCAGATATTGGAAGGCTGCTAGGAGGTCTCCATGCAGCCTTCTCTTCTCCAGGCTGAACAGCCCCAACTCTCTCATCCTGTCTTCACAGGGGAGGTTCTCCAGTCCCCTGATCATTCTCATGGCCCTCCTCTGCACTTATTCCAGCAGTTCCATGTCCTTTTTATGTTGAGGACACCAGAACTGCACATAATACTCCAAGTGAGATCTCATGAGAGCAGAGTAGAGGGGCAGGATCACCTCCCTCAACTTGCTGGTCACAATCCTTTTGATGCAGCCCAGGATATGGTTGGCTTTCTGGGCTGCAAGAGCACACTGCCAGCTCGTGTTCATTTTTTCATCAACCAACACCCCCAAGTCCTTCTCCTCAGGGCTGTTCTGAATCTTCTCTTTGCCCAACCTGTAGCTGTGCCTGAGATTTCTCTGACCCAGGTGGAGGACCTTGCACTTGGCATGGTTAAACTTCATGAGGCTGGCATCAGCCCACCTCACAAGCATGTCA
>JASSUY010002158.1:0-19939 GCA_032466535.1 Forpus xanthops
CCCCTGATCATCCTCATGGCCCTCCTTTGGACTTGTTCCAACAGTTCCATGTCCTTTTTATGTTGAGGACACCAGAACCCCACACAATATTCCAAGTGAGGTCTCACAAGAGCAGAGTAGAGGGGCAGGATCACCTTTTTCAACCTGCTGGTCACGCTCCTTTTGATGTAGCCATATGCAAGACCTTGCTTTTGCCTACAGCTTAGCCCTGTGGGCTAGAAGTCATGAGCAAAGTACTGAACAAACACAGGAACTGGGCTTCTGTCCCACCTTGTCCCACCTTCACTGTGGATTTGGTTCCGGGGCTCTGAGCAGTTGTGGCAGATTTGTTCTTGTCCCTGACTTTTCTCTTTTGTCCTTGAAAAGGCTGTTTTGAGTTCTGAGAAGGGGTTGTGAGAGAGGAGGAAATAGAGCAGAAGCTTATCCCAAAACACTGAGTTCCTTTCTCTCATGTATGGCCACCTTTTCTCTTTCAGCTCACGTGTGTTGGTGTCGGAGATATATGCAATAAAGGAAAGGTGAGAGCAGCCAAACTCTTCCCAGCTGTGTTTGTAGGGCATGTGGGAGGTGCTTAGGGTCATATTGTGTCCTGAATGTGGAGAAGGACAGGTTGCTTTTTCTCGGGGTTTGCTCATAGTTTTAGCTCTTACTGCTTTAAAACTGTCCTGTTTACATATAGCTTCTGTCTTTCTGTGAGCCATAGGTAGGTTCCAGTGAGCAAGGAAATCCATCCTGTCTTCAGAAAGCACTATTCATTTTCACACTCCCTGTGTGAGCGCCACAAGGCTTTGGTGGTTTGAAGGTTGCTCCTTTTCCATAGTTACTTTTGCCCTGCTCTGTGCTCATCCCTGATGTGGGTTATGGCCCTTCTGCCACTTGGCTGTGTGCATTTAAGGTCATCTAAATAAGACTGAACCACTGAATAGTCTAGTCTCCCAAGCAAATTCCACTGGATCTAGTATGACTCCTTTTTCTGGATTGCTATTTCTGGGGGTTGAGCCAGGACCACTGAGTCCAAAAGTCCCAGGTTGGACATCCTGCCTAATATACTGTAGCTATGGGTGCTCCGGTGGGGAGCAGAGCTGAAGTGGGCATTGGGAAAGCCACACATTTGGGGATTGCATGCGCTCATCAGCCTGATATCCTGGTCTGACAAGAAGTTTCGACCCTGCACTACCTAAGTAATTTGCTGACCAAAAACATTCTCCTGTTACCTCTGTAGCAGTCACTGATTTTGATGGATCTTCCCTTGTATCTTCCCTCACCTTGCTGTGAAAGATGTCCTTCAATTTCTAAAATAGGAAAAGTCAAAAGGTTTTTCTCTTCCCTCTTAGAATCTTGTGGTGGCAGTGAGTGCAGAAGGCTGGTTTCATCTTTTTGACCTGACTTCTCCAAAACACCCAGATGCTTCAGTCCACCATGAGTTGGCAGCAGCAGAAGAGCAGAAGCCAGTGTTCAAGCAGCACATTCCTGCCAACACCAAGGTCATGCTGATTAATGACATTGGTGAGCCAGAAAGATGGTGTGGAAGTGCAGGTTGAGGGAGTTTGGGGGAAGAGAGAGAAAATGTGTGGGACTCACAGAAGGAAATTACTATCTTGCTGAAATAAGTGCTCTAACAAACTGCAGCTGAGTCATGGAGGGAAGAAGCAAAAACTTCAGGACTTTTCCTGAAGTGCAAGTTCTCATTACAGGATTGGAATGCTCAGAGATGCTGTGTGGTGGAAATCAGAACAATGGTTTATGAATTTTTGGGCTCTTGGGGCTATGAAAGCCTGAGAGACCCCATCTATCTCCTTGTATTCCCTTCAGATGGAGATGGGAAGTGCGAGTTGGTGGTGGGTTACACTGACAGAGTGGTACGTGCCTTCCGCTGGGAGGACTGGTCAGAGAATTCAGACCATGTATCTGGGCAACTGCTCCTGTTGAAGAAATGGCTTCTAGAAGGTCAGGTAAGAAAACGGGGTGCTCAGAGCAGAACTTGTCATATAGTCTTAAAGAGGTGGCCGTCTCAAGGGAAGAAGTGCATGATCTCAGTCCTGTGAACAAAGCAATTGTCATGTTAATGGCTTGAAAGGTTTGCCCAGTGCTTGTCCTGTATTTACTGAGCATCTGGTGGGGTGGTCTGGGAGACAAGTCAGTTGCTCTCACGAAACTAGAGAGCATTAGTAGAAAATACTACTGTTGCTCTTAAGTGACGTAGGGTAGGGAAACATAACCTTTTACTGTAACTTGAACATTTTGCTTGTAGCTGGATTTGTTCAGCTGCTGCTCAGCTCTGTCAGAAGGTCTGCCATACCCAAGTTTAGGTAGAAGGAGGACAGTGAACTCTTCTGAGGTATTTGAAGTTCTTAGTTTGACTCCATTGGGGGTTTTCCTCTGCCAGTATAGGTGGACAGCCTGTCTGTGAACCCAGGCCCTGATGGCTCACCGGAGATGATGGTGTCTCAGCCAGGCTGTGGTTACGCCATTCTGCTGTGCACCTGGGACTCTGAGCAGCAGGCCACAACAGAGGGAAGAGACAACTCTGCCTCAGGCAGGTAAAGAGCATTACTGCATGTGATAGATGAGGAAATTCCACTGTAAATGCCCATGACAAGGGGGCACCACCACACAGTCTTTCTGAGGGGGTTGTGCTGTCATTTATCCTTGCTTCTCTGACCTTGCTGCACTGCTGGGACTTAAGCACGCCTTCTGTGAACACTCTTCATGTCTCTGTCACAAAAATGGATGCTGCTGCTTTCCTTGTATCCCACTCTTCTTCTGTATTTGGGCAAGGAGAGTGGCAAAACCATCTCACTGAGGGGAACAGTACTAGGGGCTAAGGTAGGGAAATGAGCTATCTAGATCTTCAGAGAAAAAGTAGTAGGCAATCTTGTGACCTGTCTAATGGTGGGAAGGGTAGAAACTGAAAAGCTGGGCTCTGAAGCCAAGGGGTGATACTTTGAGTTTATTCACTTGATTCTTCCAGGAGAGGTAATTGGAGATTTTTGCCAAGGAGGCTTTTAGCAGCCAGTGCTGTAAATAACAACCAGAGCAATCAGGATGAGCAGAGAGTTTATTCTCCTTTCCATTGGAGGGACCCTTGTGGGGGATTCAGGTGCTTCCATAGTGTTCTGTGGGACTTTAAGGCAAACCCAGAAAACTGTAGGAGGAGGCGTCTGTGATGTCTTGGAGACCTTACTGGAATGATACTTCCTAGCAAGAAGCCAGGCCCAGGCATGATCTGCGATGAATCTGTATAACCCCAGGTAGATGCTTCCTGAGTGAAAAGCAGCTGGGCTTACATGGGAGTAATGATAAAAATTGTCTTTGTTTTGCTTTGTTTTTTTCTTTAATTTGAATACATGTTCTGCTGGCATTTTCCATGCTATTTCTTTTTGTTCCCATGTGCTCTTCTCCTTTTTGTTTTGAGCTCATTACAGTTTTTTGATGTATCAAATCATTCTGTTTTCATTTTTTAAACATTAGAGAGTTCCCTTCATACCTGGGATGGTATGCATTGTTTTCCTTGGCCTTTGCCATTAAGGTTATAATCTATGCACAAACTCTTATCAGTCTCTGAATTTATAGATCTTTGTACTACACTGATCTTGGGATTATTGTTGCACAGTCCCAGGCATGGTTCCCTGGCCTTTCTCTGATGTCTCTGTCTCTTTTTCCTAGTGAGGCCCCTATTCGAGATGTTATTCTGCACCAAACATCTGGACGGATTCACAACAAGAATGTTTCCACTCATCTAATTGGTAGCATTGCACGAGGTGAGAGATTAAGAGCTTGGGATCTGTGGCCCAGCTATTGGTAGTTTTTCAGTATATCAGTCCAGCATTAAATCAGATTTCCTGTGGTTGAAACATACCAGTGGGAGATAGCTGCAAGAACAGAGGGAGCTCTGCTTCTGTTACCCAGCTCCAAAAGAAAGACAGCTGGATTATTGCGTTTGAACTTCTTATAGCTTTATTCTTTCCCTGGCTGTCTCCAGCTGCTTAGCTAGTACAGCAGATTTTCAGCAGCCTCAACTGGTCTGCATTTAGTCATCATGAATGGCTGCCATGTCTTGCTTCTGCAGATGTTCTTGGTCTTTTGCATGGCTACAGCTTATGCCCTTCTTAGTCCCTAGATGCATCTCTTCCTTTCCACAGCCTCAGCTTTATTCTTTTGTGGGTTTCAGCATTTGATTCCCAGTACCCAGTAGCTGTATCCTGCTCTTCGTTCACCTAGGCAGTCCTAGTCCCTCCAGAGCTTCCAGATTTAATTTATATCACTGTCCTCTGTCTCCCTCCAATGTGTTCCATTCAGCTGTTGTATCTAAATCCTCCACAGCTACTTGTTCCTCTCAGCCCTCACATGCTGCAGCTGTGTACAGACTTTTTTTATACACCACCACTGCTTTCCTTGTGTACATGCTGTGTGCTCTGATGTGTGTCTGATGCATCTGCTAAACCCTTCTTTTGGTACCTATGGAGGATAAGCTGCTTTCACTTCCCCTTGGAGCCTTTGGGCATACTACAAGAAAGCAGAAAAATTTAGCTGCATTTGCTCTGTCCAAGTATTACCTCTGCAGTGCTGTCTGAGAACAGTTTAGGCTGCCCAATGTAATTTAGAGCTGGAGGAGAAGAGCAATCCACTGAACCCCCTTCTCTTCTCCTTTCCCAACTTTTCCTTCTCAGTTCCAAAGTTGTCATGCTTTTAGCGTTGACTCAGATGCTGCTAGGAGCAGCATGGTCAACAGAACATGAAATCAGTTATTTCACTGCATACTAAGGTTTTCATCTAATGAAAGGTGTCTTGTGAAAATTGAAGGCACAGAGTAAAGGATGAAGAGAAGGTTGAGAAAAGTCCACTAATGCTGAACCGTCAGTAGTGAAACAGCCTAAGAGTGCCATGCTGACCAGTTTGTAAGGGGGGCACAGCAGATCTTTTGGTTCAAAGCCTGTACAGATGAATGTCAACTAGGGGCAATAGAGCACTCAAAACAGCTGGTTTGCTATAAGCAGATCTGCAGAAACAGGGTAGTCTGCGTTCTGGGAGCATGCAGGCTGTTACAGCTTGGAGCTTTCTATGAGCAGTGGAGGTAGGCTTGCAGTATTATATTTCTCTGGGGAAACTGCCTATTGGCTTTCAGTTCTACTGGCTTGTACCTGACTGCCAGGTTTCCTGGGCTCCTATAGACCTCAGAGAGACTTTGTCTCTCCTGTGTTGTCACTGAAAGGATGTAATGCAGCTATAGTTGAATACAGCTCCAAGTCCTGCCAAGTGAGACACCGCTTTCAAAACCTAACCTTGCTTGTCTTTTCTGATTGGTGGCTAGGTAGAGTGTGTAGTGAAGGGCTGAACCAGCCTGCTGGTCAGGGAAGTCTCCCCTTCAGATGTATCTAGTTACGTTTGTCAGTGATGTCCTGCACACAACTGTGATATACAGGTTATTTTGGAGAGAATACTGCTTGCAGGATTTTTACAGCTGTGTAAGTATAGTCCAGGAAAACCAGGACTGAGTGTGTAGATGAGCTACACATGTCTAATCTGCTCATAAAAGGCTCTCTGGTCCTTGTGTTTGTCTCTAGCCCAGTGTTTGGTGGGAGAGGATCACACCTTCTGGGCAGTTTTGCTGTAACAAAAATAATAGAAGTGGTAGCATGATCTCTACAGATTCATTCAGGAGTTGCCATGAACTGCTTTTGTGCTAATGTGACTAAGGCTTTGTCCTTGTGGTGGGACCTCTCTTTTGATGCTGTAACTTGCCAGAACAGTCAAAGGCCACGTTCCTGCACTTGAAAGAAACAGTGAGTGTAATTTTAATACACTTTCTTGGATTCAGCTGTTCTTTACCTTGTCCCTTGTGATGGTCCTGCCTATGCTTGTGCATCACATAGAGAGGATGTTGATGCAGTCCACTAATATCAGAACTGCCATGGGCCTGCAAGCGCATATGTGGTACATGCAAACTCTTAAGAGCAACTAGCAGAGCCAGACATGCTGATATCAAGTGATAAAAGGTCTTGAGTTTTGAGATACCAGTACCCTATAAATAAAAGGCATGAAGTACAATTTATTGCAAGGATCTGCAGGTATCTGCTAAGCAGAATGTCAGGGCTGGGAAAAAAGGAAGCAGGATGGATCAACTTGTTTGGGTTTTGTTGTTTATTTTTTTTTTTTTTAAGAGATGGCAGGGACAACACTTACAAAACGGCATCAACTCTTGTAATTCTCTTCTGCACTTACAGGATCCTCCAGTGAGAATAGTGGCTCAGGTCTCTTTGCCCTCTGTACTCTGGATGGTAAGTCCTGCTGCTGTCCTGGAAGAAAGGCCTGTCACTGATTCGAAGCAGGGAATCAGGGGCTCAGTGCCTTTTGTTTTTGAAAGAAGGGGAGCTGAGCTTCAGAAATGCTTCCTGAGTCAGGCAGGAGAATTTGACTCCAGGACTTCTGCTGTCATATTTTCTATGAAGGCACAAAAACTAAGACAGAAATCGAGATAAGAGTTGTTACTGTGATCAGGTCTCCCATAAATCAGGTATGTGATAACACGCCTGTATCTGAGGGCCTAAAGAAACATTAAGGCTGAGCCTGTTTTTCTGTTCCGCACTGAATTGGGTCTGGTGTAGCACAGGCTTGCTCTCTCCAGGAAGTCTGTTGTTTTCTTTCTGTTAGGAATATCTGCCTTTCTTGCTCCCCTGGTACAGTGTATTAATCTGTGGATTTCAAAGTATTTTACATTCATTACTTGTATGGTCTCATGGGCTATGGTGGGTAGAAGTATTAATACCATGCTGCAGCAAGCAGCTGGGAAAATGAAAAGGCTAGGCCCAAAGGCATACTGAAAGCTTGAGATGGAGAGTGAGACTGGAACTTCCAGCTGCTGATTTCCAAGTTGCCTGCTTACCCATTGGTCAAACAGTTGTCCAAGATGCCAATTCAAAAGTGCTGTTCCTGTAGACAGAAGACTGCCACAGCAGAGAATTTAGGAGAAGTTGGGTTGCTTCCAAAAGCAGTAAAGGGGATGGATGCTGGAACTTGAGAATTGGTAGAGAGGAGCTGGCCTAACACAGGCCTAGAGCCAGGTTCTTTTGCTGTGCCCTGACTGCACTCTGCAAACTAGGACTGGTCTAATGAGCTGAATGCAGGGTTTCTGTCCAAAAAGCACGATGTGGAGACAGTATGTTGTGCTTTCCCTTTGCAGATAAGACAGCCTGGCCTGTTTGGGCCAATGATGTTCTGCTGGGGAATTTCTCATTATTCTGTGGGCCTGAACTGTGAAGCTTCTGCATCTGCAAGGCTTCCTGCCTTGCTCTGATTGACTCATGAGATGTAGCAAGGCTGGATGGCAGTGAGGCTAGATTTATGTTTATATTCCACTTTCTCATGGCTACCCTCTTTCCACTCCCCAGTACTGTGACAGTATATCTGGATGATAGAAAAATGGTATAAAGTAGGTGTCCAGTATGGTTTTAGCAGGCAAGAGGCCATGCCCATGCTATTAGCCAGCCACTTGTCAGCTGACAACTGTCAACTGTCTTGACATGACATGATCTGCAGGACATGGTAAGAAACTTAGAGTTCACTCACTGTCTCATGTGAGATCTGGTGATGTACTGTACTTTGAGAGCCTAGTTTTGGGCAGTTTTCTTCTTGTCTTAGAGTGCAGTCCATTCAGTAGGGCTGCTGCCATTTTTCCTCTCTGTTTCCAGTTACTGATGACAAGATAATGGGCCGCTGTCCTTCCTGCTGTTACTTATTATCAACCACGGCCTGTACCACAGTCCCAGTGTTCTGCCTGCACCAGACCCTGGTTGCTGATGGAATGTATAAGGCTCCGTGTTAGCAAACCTCTTGTTCCTTTCTAATACTTTCAAGACAGAACTTTAAGGTTTTTTTTCTTCCCTTCAGGGACGTTGAAACTCATGGAGGGAGCAGATAAGCTGCTCTGGTCTGTGCAGGTTGATCACCAGCTGTTTGCTCTGGAAAAGCTGGATGTTACTGTGAGTGTCTGTGAATGGGGCTGGAAGGGAGCAAGGCAAAAACGTGGCATGGTTTTGTGTGTAGGAATAGAGGAAGGGCAGAAGGAGTATGACTTGGCTGAAAAAGGCTGGGATTATCTCAGGATGACAGGGTGCTCTCTCTGTGTTGATGCATGCTGCACTCATGTCAGTCTGTCCACCTGCGAGAGGTTGAGCTGTTTTTGACCTAGTGAGCCCAACATCCTGCTGTGAACTTTTCTGTCCCCCAGCTTCTCTTTTATCGTGTTGCAAAGTTAAATGGTTTTGTACATTGCTGATACCCTGATTGTCTGTAAGATCTTATGATACATAAAGATTGCATCAGAGAAGAGAGACATGGTCTCCAAGTACAAAAAGACTGGGCAACTGCAGCATGACTGAACAAGGAATCCAAAAGTGACATCTTACTCAGATAATAGTGTTCATGTCTCTGAATAAGCAGGAAAGATTCTTGACTGCCCCTGGAAACAGTTGAGGTCCATGCTAATATGTGTTCTTATGGTTCCTACAGGGCAATGGGCATGAGGAGGTGATTGCCTGTGCATGGGATGGTCAGACGTACATCATTGACCACAATCGGACTGTTGCCAGATTTCAAGCAGATGAGAATGTCAGCGCATTTTGTGCAGGTGGGGAGTCTGACTGCAAAGCCAGCCCTCACAGCATTTCTAACTCAAAGCTACTACTCCCTTTTGGGAGACCTGGAATTCTTTGCAGTGGGAAGCAATTTCCCTGTGTGTGTTACTGCAGAAGGTCCAGCCAGTCTTTCCTATGGTGGCATTGAGAAAAGCTAGGGTGAGGCGAGGTGATGCTGAGGTTTGTCTGTGATAGTTTGGTTTTTTTTTTTTTCCTGTTCTTTTTGGGCATGCTTCAGTGGTCTCTTTTCTTCCCCACTGTTTTTTTTTATTTTACTATTCTCAAGTGGAGATAAGGAGCTTCATAGAACCAGCCTGAACCTTGCCTTTGCCTTTCTGCAGGCCTCTATGCATGCAAAGGAGGAAGCAACAGCCCCTGCTTGGTTTATGTCAGCTTCAATCAGAAGATCTACATCTACTGGGATGTGCAACTGGAGAGAATGGAGTCCACCAACTTGCTGAAAATCCTGGATTGTAACCCAGAGTTTGGAAGTCTGCTGCAGCAGCTGGGTGTGGGTGAGTGCAAAAAAGGTGGATATATATAGGAAAAAAGAGGAAGCCCTAATGGCATATGAAGTGCTGGGAACTAGAGTTTCACATACTTCTTGGGGAAGAGGTGCTTTCTTGTCCTACTTGCTGAGAATCCCTAACAACTGTCTTGTCTTTTCCATAGAAAGAAGAGATGTTTCTGCTGTCAAAAATCTGATTCACAAAACATTGTATTTTCCTGAGAAATGGCAGCAGAGCAGCACCACACAGTGTCAGGACCCTGCTGGAATAGACTCTTCTGCCCACTCCACTGTCGTCCAGGATCCATTGTAACAAGCCACATGGAGGCTGACATCTTTAATACCTGCACAAACTCTTCTGAAACTGGAATTGGTTATCTAATGATGACAAGACTGTTCCCATCTCTGTCAAAGTTTACAGAAAGCTAAGGGCATTCAGGCCAGATTCTGTGGCAGGATGTGTTTGATTGTCGGCTTGAGTGAAGGTGATGGGTTGATTTGTTTTTAGCTGAGGAAGCTACAGAACATTGCTGAGTCCATGGTCCTGCTTATTTGCCTTTTGTTGCTAGTTTCCATGTTCTCTGATAGCTGAAGCACTTTACAGGTAACTGGGGAGGAGCACTGAGGACATAAACGGAGAGAATAGCTGAGTTCATTCGCTGTTTTGGCCTATTCTTACAACTGCTTTGGTGATTACTTCTGAGTTCTTAGCTGAATCACAGTGCAGGGACTGCAGATGGAGAAATTGAGTTAGGGAACAGGCAAGGGCTTTCTCTCCCATCACTTGTGTGATGTTTTTCTGGACATGCATTAATGAATGTACCAGTCCCTTCACTCTTACAGCTGCCCCAGAGGGTTGTGTCTGAGCAAATGGTAACATTTAAAGATCCTGCAGGCTATTGAAAGCCTGCTGTACTACACTCTGCAAAATGTCCAGGGGCAGCCCTAACTGGAAGAACTTTGTGTAGGAGAAAGGAGTGTCTTGTCTTTTGGTCAAAAGGACTGTTGAAGTACCCCTGTGTGGTAGAAGGGCAGGATCTTTACATTAAGCCCTGTCTTGAAATTTCTGTCTGTAGATTATATAACCTTTATAAAGAACAGCTTCTGTACTCTGAATTTGATAGGTGTGAAAGTTGAAGCATGGAGCAGTGAACTGGTACGACCTGGTCTGTACCAGCTAGCGCTCATTGCTTCTCAGATCAGTCATTGTTCTGAATCTCTGACTACAGTGGAAGTTTCTCTCCATTTTAATGACCTCAGTGTGAAGCATTTTCAAATGTTCCCCTATCATACTAAGTGTGCAACTGGACTCTTCAGGCAGGAGCTCTCTTATCATAATAGTGCTTTTGTAACAGCGGTGTTCAGAGCAGCAGGGTTTGAGGTTGTCAGCTGTGGAGCGCTGGTATTGTAGGCAACATCTAGTGATGGGCTAAGGCAAGGACTTGAAGTGTGTCGGCGCTGGACTGTAACCTCAAGGACTTTGTGATTGTGAGAGGTACAGCCACCCATCCCAAGGGCAGTCATTATTGCTTCTGTCAAATAACTTTGTGTGATTGCTTGTGCTCTCACCAATCTCTTAGTCCTTTTCCAGTGAGGATGAGTCTTGTCAGGGCTACTAACAATCACAATAGGTTGGTTTCTTGCTACTTCCAGGTTTCTGTTTCCCAAATGCTAAAGCTGCTCTCTTTCTGATCACCTCCTCTCTGTTAGGTGAAGTGCCAGCTGCTACTCTTATTTCCTCCTGTTGGCTGAAAGCAGGTGTTTCTGCAGGTGGGGTGAACAGTTTGGTTTGACTGTATTCTGGCATACTTTCTGCCTAGCCCTTTTGCTAGGCAGAAATTTTGCACTTCACAGTTAGTGGAACTGATACGAAGAGGAACCACAGTCAAGCAGGACTCTGCAGGGTAGTTTCCAGAAGCATATAACAGAAATGACATTGTAGCAATGTCCAAGACATTGCTGAATGTTTTGGCATATGCTATTCTTTTGTCCTGAACACAGGCTACGTTTCTTCTTAAGTTTGTGTATTTTCTTGTCCTAAGTCCCCACACACCCGTTTCCTAATTCTGTGGCTTCTGCCTTCCCTGCTGGGGGTAGAAACAGGGTGGTTACAAGCAACAGAAGTGATGTGTGAGTTTTCAGTCTTGGCTCACGCAGCCTGGCATGTGTACTGCACAGGTGATGGGCTCTTCTGCTGTGTATGCTTTGACAAAAAACAGATGAACTCCTACAATAACTTGTACCTTTCGTGGTTCAATTCAGCATTGTTTGGCTCGGGTGAGGCAGGTGTTCACAGATGTACTCTCTCCTCATCCACTGCTGAGACCCCAGAGGTTCCTGCAGTAATTGCCTGGAGCATTTTACTTGGCTGAGAGTTGGGCCATGCTGAGCTAATCTGATAGCTGGATTTTACAGGCTACTGCAGTGCTGCTGTATTGCAATTCCCTCTCGAGGCCTAACAGCAAAACAGGATTATTTACAGCCATAACAGAGAACAACTCAATGCTGCCCATTCATGCCAAATACAAACCTTTATTAGCAACACAAGTGCAAAGGGTTTTATGAATGGTTGTGTGACTGTTTTATGAAAAACAACTTTGCCGTACAGGTCAAATGATTTCCAAGGATGGAGGGTCAAATTGATCCACTGTTGGACTGTTAATTTTTGAGAAGAAACAGGAAAGGGTTAATGAGGGAGAGGTGACATTTTCCTAAGAACCATATATAATAGAAAATGGGGCAAACCGAATGCAAATGATGGATGGGGCAACCTGTGCAACGTAGCCCTCTTTCCTTGTTGGTCCAAGGATAACATTGCTGTGTGCTGTGCAAGCCCAGGCATGCTGCATTGTGGAAAGCAGAGGTGAGAAAATACGAATGTTACAGATTATCTGTTTCCCAAAACTCTTCTGCAGTTAAAACCATTTGATAGGAAAAATGCTGATAGTCAAGGGTTTCCGTGTCAGTGTTACGTTGCTTACGGCACATTGCAGATGCATTTTGCTCCTGTTTCTTTTTGCCAGACAACACAAGCCACACATTTGGGATTAGACGTTGTTCCTTCCCACACAGCAGAAAATGTTGTTTGCTGCATTTTACCCAGTAGCAGATTGGCATACCCACTGGTGCCGGGAAGCATTATGACCGATCAGGATTTGCAAGACACAATTGTATGTCCTGCTGCCAGCACACAGCAAGTGAGGAGTCCAACAGCATTCTCGGTCAATGGGGGCATTTGCAGATAAATGATTCATGGCTTTGGTTATGATGCTGAATTTACTAGCAAGAAAATAGAGGGTGTTGCTTTATTTTCCTGAGACATAATAAACCCACTGGCCATCCCTGCACTTGTTTTTGTGATTTCTCTGCTGAAAGCACTTATTTCCATAACTCTTCAGGTATATCCTGGCATTTGCCAGTGGAGTCTCTTGAAACGAGGACTGTCTGCAAGCATGTAGATGGTTCAGCAGTCTTAAGTTCTATAACTTGCACACCAGCAGTGAAAGAAGGGGCAAGCCTCTGGGCATAAGGATAGCTGGAGCTCCCATTCGAAACCAAGAGATCCCAAGCTGCTGGAAATGATCCTGATTGTGGCTTCGGCAGAGTGCATGTTGGCTTTGGAAGGAGCATCAAAAGTCCATCTCCCCATCCTCAGGGTAGGTTCAGCCGTATGTATCTCACGCTTGCCGTGTCACACTTCTCTATTCCAAAGACTTTCTGTGACAGACACTTCCCTGCAGCCTGTTTTGCAACTGTTGTGTCCATTCTACTGGAAAGTAGCCCTGCCAAGAGCTGAGCACCACCAAGGCAATTCAGAGAGATTATCCCTAATATTCCAGTGTCTGTATTGAAGGGATTGATCTCATCATGAGGAAGCCAGTGCTGGACACATTCAGGATATGCCTATGTCCTTCTCTGAGACAGCAGTTTGTACTAAATTTCTACTTTCCATATGAAAGTATTAGCATTTTTTGATCTCTAGTGGAAAAGGCTTTTAGCTATCTCCTTCCTTCACCTTATCCCTCAGAAGCAATAGAGATGACTGGAATTGGAGGTAGGGAAGTGTATCTGTATAATAGGCTTTTCCAAAAGAAGCTACAATTGAGACAGTCTTCAGCCTTGCCAGCCCACTTAAAAATTACTTACTGAGTTCCCTAACATAGGAAGACTTACCATGTTTGCAGATGGGTTGAGTTTGTGTCATTGAGAGTGTAAATCCTGTTTTATAATCACATCTTTTAGAGCCAGGATCCTGTCTTTCACAATGACAGCTGGGATTCCCATGTAATGACACAAAAATGCTGGTCTTTGGAGAAACGTGTCATTTAATACCAAGGAACTCTGGGAGGTGAAGACCCACCAAGAGTTCTCTTTGACAGTGAGGAAACCAGGTAATGACACTGTCAGATTAGACTGTGGTTTAGGGATGAGTTGAAGTGAGGTGTCAGTCATGGTGTTATGACCTGCAGTACTCATTCAGTCATATAAATTTTTCTTTTTTTCTGTAAGCTCTGCCTGCAACAAAACTGGATGGGTTGGTTCCAAGATAACTTGGCAACAGATTACTCAGTGTTTGTCTGAGATCTTTACTGTGCGGACCTACACGTTCCACTAACGTGGACTGGAGGAAGATAAAAAGCATATCTTCTGCTCTGGAGATGATTTCACAGCTGAAAAGAAGAGCTTTCACATGCTCTTGCTTGGAAACATCCTCTGTGACTGACAAGTGGCAATCTACATTTATGCATGCATATTTTTAACACCAAAGAGGAAAGGCTGGCGAGATAGTGGCACAATGTGAGAGATTATTAGTAACAAGGATATACGAAAGAATTCACAGGATTCTCTAAAAAGGAAATAATTCCTTTTGGAAGAAGCAAATTTGTCACCACTGTAGAAGAATTCATTATTTGCCTGGGGGAAGGTAACGAGGATGCAAAGAAGGATTCATTATGCAGAGAAGGGAGGAACAGATAGATCTGGTGATTTTCACCTACTGTAGCACACAGAGGAACCTGAGCTATTAGCGGCTTGAGAAGAGGCAGGTGAATCACAGAAAGGCTTCAGAAGAGCTAGAGGATGTTCTGAAGGTGAGCAAAAGCAGAGTTATCCCAAGACTGACATATAGGAGCATCACCTGGTGAATTTCAACAGTAGCTAGTGTGCGGGTATCTGCAGTGCTGTAAAGCAACTGGCACTAGTTAGAACTGTCCACTCAAAGTTGTGCCAATTTTCTCTAGAATACCATCCAGCACTCTTTAAATCATTGGGAAAGTTCCTGCTGGTTTCAGTCTGAGTTCATGAAGATTCCTATTCACCTACACCCTTGCCCTAGCCAGAGTCCCACTCCAAAGTGGATGCTCACCAGGCATGGTTTTCACATAGAAGTGGCGGGGACTGAAAGCTGTTGATTGCCCTCCACTTCACTTGGCAGTCCCTTCACAGCCCCATCAACACATGGGCTCTGCGCCTGCTCACCTAAAGGTTCCAAAATGCACACCCACCACTTGGGGGCCCTCACACAGAAGTGGCCAGACCTGGAAGATGTTAGTGGCCCTCACCTTCTCTTGGCAGCCACTTGTGGGCATTTGCGAAGCCCACCAAAAGCTATTAGACAATCTGGAAGGCAGCAGGGACTTGCCTGGGTGCCAACAAAGCCTGGCAAAATCTCTGTGTTGCTCTGGAAAGCGGCAGGGCCACTCGTAGGCCAAAGCAAAACCTAGCAAAAGCTGTAGGATGCTCTGGAGGGAAGCAGGTTCCCTTCTGGGCACTTGCAAAAGCCATCAGATATGGTTAGGGTTAGGTGGTTGGGGTTACAGTTAAGTTTAGGGTTAGTGTTGGGTGTAGGATTAGGGATGTAACAGTTAGGGTTATGGATAGGGTTAGGATGAGGTTAGGAGTTTGGGCTAGAGTTTAGTATTAAGAGAGTTAACATGGTTTAGGATTAGCGTTAGGGTTAGGAAATTGGGTTCAGGGCATTAGAATAACTGAGTTTGTTAAGTGGTTAGATTTAGGGAGTTAGGGTTAGGCCAAGGTTATTACTAGTGGTTATGATCAGGTTTTTGGCTAGTGTTAGGGTTAGTTTCTGTGGTTAGGTTTTATATTAGGGGTTATATTAAAGGTTACATTTAGAGATAAGGTTAGCTTTAGCATTTAAGATGAAGAGTTAGATTTATGTTTAGGATTTGGGATTAGAGTTACGGTTATGATTTTAGAATTCTGAGGTTAGAGTGTCAGATTTAGGTGGTTAACTTCATGGCTACCATTCAGGATTAGGGGCTAGGGATTAGGACTAGGGTTAGGGTTTGTGTTAAGGTTTAGGGCTAGGGTCATATTTAGTGGTTAGAGTCAGGGTTAGTGTGGTTTTAGAGACAGAGATAGTAGTTAGAGGTTAGGTTGGGGATTAGTGTTAAGTTTGTGGTTAATGTTTATAATTAGCATTGTGTTTAGAATTAGGTTTACCTTTTGGGATTAATCTTGGATGGTTAGAGCTAGGGGTTAGGGGGTTAGATCTAGAGGGTTATGTTTAGGGTTAGGTTTTATGGTTAGGGGCTAGACTTCAGGACTAGAGGTTAGAGTTAGCATGAAGGTTTAAGGTTAGGTTTAGTGGTTAGGGTTGGTTTTAGGGTTAAATTTATGGCTAGGTTTAGCTCTAGGGGGTAGATTTAGAGACAAGGTTAGGTCTAGGGTTTGGATCAGAGGATTATGGTTTAGGGTTTTTCTGGATTTTTTAATCATCAAAGTTAATAAGAGCTGTAATGGATGTGGTATTTTTCAGCTTTAGCATAGTACTTGCCATTGTTCCATATAATTGCAAATAGATTCCATGTGACACACAGTTTTAGGACAAGTCAGAATTGTCAAGAATGACCCCTAGGTTTGACAAACTAGTCAGACATGCAGGTGGTACAAATAGAGGAGGAATTATTGGTACTCTGGAAGACAGGCTCATCGAGTAGACGTGTCCTGACATAAGTGGGAGATGTTGGAGTCATTTAGGAGATTCATGGAAAGTAGTTCATGCAGCCAGAAATTATCAGATGTACAAATAAAAGAATGTCAAAGAAGCCAAGGAACAGATCAGCAGCTTCAAGATATGATGACTACCAATAAAAATCACTAGCCTGATGCTGTTTGTGGGTGGAGCAGAAGCGAGTCACGCCATCTAACACTAGCAAATGCATCCCAAATCACATCAGCCAGACTGTACTCTGCTGTCCTTAGCATGTGTTAAACTACGGCATACAGCTTCAGATTTAGGAAAGAACAAACAGAAATGCATACACAAGTTCTTTGAGAAGCGTAACAGAAACAATAAGTGGTTGAATTAAAAACAAAGACAGCCAGCAGTGTTTAACCCAGGAAGATAGGCAAAATGGTCTGTCATGATTTCTGAGGATGGACAAAGGGACATTGTGCAGGGTTTGGATAGTGAATCAGTAGTCATGAAGCATGGAACAAGCCCTGATCTGCTGCATCTTTCCTAGAGCTAGTAAAGACTAGACTATGTGTTTATCATACAGCTATGCTCTAGGATGCAAATAAATAGAAAAATAGTTAAACCAAACAATTAAGTGACTTAATAACCACCATAGCCATTCTGGATGAGTTTATAGTTCTCTGACCTGCAAGGAAGTCTAGTTCTTGTTTCATGCAGGAGTAGCAAACTTGATGGGCAGTGAGATGCCAGGCTGATTATATCATATGGATATTATATATGTGTCCAATCACTAGATTTCAAGTTGAAAGAAAGGATCTGAGAGAGTAGAGAGAGCAGAAGACTCTGGGTGCTGTAATTCAGTATAGTGTTTAAACAGAGTGGCAGGATCTCTGATGATACAGCAGAGGTGATAGGAATGTAGATCTAGCAGCTGGAATGCAGAGAGAAGAGGCCTGGTCAGAAGATCAGGGTGTGCAAGTCTGGTTACTACATATAAAACCAAAAGATGGTAAGTATTGCCATTCATGTAGTACAGCTTAGTGGCCAAGGATGCAGTGGCAAAGTCCAAGCCCCTGTGCTTGTCCACTGTACTCTAGGCTTCTATGCTCAGCATTGCTGTACAGGTTTCTTAGAATTAAGAACTCTAAATTCGTTCTTGCTACAAGGCTTTTCTGAGAAAATACTTCTTCTTTGCTCTGAGCAAGCAAAAAGTAAAAAAAAATCCAACTTCCCTGGAGCACAGGTGAGGGGACTAGCCACAGAGCCCTTCCCACAAAGAAATGGGAGTGAACTCTGCTCATATTGAAGCAAAGAGAAGGGAAACATTCATGGCACTCTTTGGAGTCTTTCGGAGAAATCGCTTGTCCTCCTGTCCACAGAGCTATTGAAGGTTGTTCATGGAGACTCTTGTTTCATAAATTGAGGGTATTGTAAAAATAAGTCATTAAAAGGGTAGGGTGAATTTAGTACAGAGGCAGAAATTGGAGTGAGTAAGGGCAGGTATTAAAACAAGAACAAATTGCCCACTCATCACAAGGGGACAAATAAGGGGGTCCACTGAAAGGAGTGATATTTCTCAAGATGAGGCACTCCCAGCAACAGGAGTTTCCAGCACTCATTTGCCTTTTTCTTACTTCCCAGTGAATGCCTCAGCCTAGAACTTAGCAAGGACAGGGGCATATGAGCCTCACCCTCATCTCTCTCTGAGGGCAGCAAGTCTCCTCAGCCCTGTACATGGGGAATACTGCCAGTCACTGACCAGGCTCTTCAGAAGCATGTAGAAAAGGCAGTTCTTGACTCAGTGCTTTAAATCTCAGGACTCCTTCCTCCAGGTCGATGCAACACTAAAGAAGGGGAGAGCTAGTTACTTGCTGGACGTTTCAGACAGCAAATCTCATGATGTCTTATGACTGGCAAAAATCTGTATAGCCACCAAACAACCCCACTTTGGGCTTTTAGAAACCTTACAGTTCCTTGCCCTGTCCCCCATGCTGTGTCTTTGCTCCTATTTTGTTCAATGAATTCCTCTCCAAAGCCTTTACAGAGTCATTCCCCTCACTCCTTCTTATGACTGCCTTTGGGATGATGTCTTCACATAACTTAGCTGTTCTGCCCAATGCTTTTCCTTCTTTATGAGTCTGACACATGACTACAAATACTTGACAGGCAAGAGCAATCTTGCAGCAGCCATATTCTGTGCCCCCCAGGAGTCAGGCTCAGCAGAGCACTAACCGTGAACTGAGCTGACAAAACTCTTTCTAGTCATGTCCAGCTAGTGTTAAACCTGAATGTGATCATATTTATTAGGCTTTATTAGGCTCAAAGCAAGGACAAAGTTTGCTGGCATCTGCCTTCAAAAGGCAATGCAGCTATAAGTGAGTCTTGGCTATTCTTTTCTCCTCTTCAATTTCCTCTTCCTGTTTGCAACTTGTATGGTCAAGAATACAAAGAACGGGAGATGTGATAGTACCTTATTGGATGATTCTTTTCTTATAACCTTTAAGAAGAATTGGAAAGGAATCAGCAGCTCAGAGCATCCTGCAACCAGCAGCTGTGCAACAAGCATTGCAAGTGGCAGCCTGGCAGACCTGGTCGTAAGTATTTCTGATGTTTACAGCAACAAAATCTTGGAGAACTTCTTGAGAGAAGCTCTACAGTAAGAAAATACTCCTTACCTTGAGAGACAACAGAGTCTGGAGACCAATGCAAAACTCCAGCATTTCATCATCTGAGAAGAGAGAAGAGACTGATCAGGCTTAAGACTATATATGCTGCCCCTCTAAAGGAAGTGTGTCTCGTGTAAGATGGTGTGAAATATGAGAGCACCTGGTTCATAAAGTTATATTGTTATGGTCTATTCAGTATAAAGCAAATAAATAACAAGGAAACTGATTAATTAAACATAAAAACATTAACAAGCATGTGGTAAGTGACAATCACAAAGACCAGCACTCTTCCATCGCTGACTGATGAGCCGCTGAAGGAGCTACTCAGGCACAGGCCTGAAAGGGGTCAAAATAAACTCTGTAGCTGATACAAGGAGGGAACCATGATTAGCATGAGTACTATGAGGTATTTGAGGGAGCTTGTGGGGTCATACAAAACTTACTATGGGCTGTATAAAGGAAAGGCCAAAGGCAAGCAGCAGGATGGATCAGGGAAGAACAAGAATGGAAAACTGGAGAGTCTCGAGAGGGGAAGCAAGCAAGCTGTTGGTTAATTCTTTTGTCCGGCCGAATCCTGTGCCTGATGACTGCAATCTATCTGATCTTCTTGTTAACTAATTTTATTAAGTAATTTTTTCTGCATAACCTCTCTATCCTGTATGTGACTGCTGCAAGTCTTTAGTGTCAGCAAGTGTAGAAGATGGCACAGGTTAAAGGGCAAATAGCTGTAGATGTCAGCAACCAGAAGGACTGGTGTGCAAGAGAGGTGCCAATAACTGAAGGGACCACAGGGCATAGGGCTTATAGGGGCGTGTCAGGAACTCCACAGGTGCCAGCAGTTAGAGACACCAGTGTGTGAGAGAAGCCTGGGTGCCAGTTGCTAGGGAAGGAAGCACAGGCCATAGAGCTTATACACCTGGATGCCAGCAACTGCAGAGCCTGCACTTGTGTGTTGCAAAGTCTAAGTTCCAGAAACTGGAGAAAGACTACAGGTCACAGAGCTTTGGGTCTAGGTGCCATCTAAGTTCCAGAAACTGGAGAAAGACTATGGGTCACAGAGCTTTGGGTCTAGGTGCCATCTAAGTTCCAGAAACTGGAGAAAGACTATGGGTCACAGAGCTTTGGGTCTAGGTGCCATCTAAGTTCCAGAAACTGGAGAAAGACTATGGGTCACAGAGCTTTGGGTCTAGGT
>JASSUY010002158.1:20039-34469 GCA_032466535.1 Forpus xanthops
CTTTGGGTCTAGGTGCCATCTAAGTTCCAGAAACTGGAGAAAGACTATGGGTCACAGAGCTTTGGGTCTAGGTGCCAGCAACTGGAGAGATCAAGCATGCAAGAGAGATCTGGATACCAGCTCTGGCCAGGGTCACAGTGGCTTTAGGTTTATAAGCCAGGACATAAAGAGAACAGGACGTATGTTCCAGAGGTCTAAATGCCACAAACTAGAAAGACTTGGGTGTGTTTGTATTTCCCAAGTGAATTTAATCCCATATGCTTGTGGTTTTGTATACATAATTAGCTAGTAATCTTCAATCTGGTTTAGCCTTTGAGTAGGAGGAAAACTGCATCTGGAAAGACTTAAGGTGTGAGGCAGTGGCTAGCTAAGGGGCTAGGGTCCTGACATGAGTATAAGACAGATGTAGAAGCTGTACTGTTATTTGAAGACTCTGTATATATGAGTGTGCTTGTGAATCTAGAGACTAAGGATGTGTGAGCTTCTGCCAGTGAGCATCAGTCCTGGTTATCCAGACAGGAGTACCAGGACTGGGCTATTGTGCTGGTGTTTATGAGTGCTGATAAAGGCACTGCTCTATGTGTGGCAATCTCTATGATTGGCCTTGTCTCTGTCCTCTCAGAGTGTACCTCTCTGGCATATACTTTTAGCCTTCCTATTGTCCAAACTTAGCACTAAGAACATATATAGGACTGTTGATTGGTAAGAGTGGCCTCCTAGGTCTTAGAGTCATCCATCTGGACTTCAGTGGCATGGAAGGAGGAATCCCGAGGTCCTGGAGTCTGTAGTATTCAGCAGCCACCACTAACATCATTAATACTTCCTTATTTCCTGGATGCCTGCTTGCCCTGTAACCAGTGGGTGTATTTTCTAATTTATTTATAACCATATATGCAAGAGCACAGTGTGCACAGGGAGATGCAAGGCACAGATGTAGCAATTCTGTTTCTTCCTTGCAGCCATTTCCACATCCCAGAAAAATGAATAGGTGCTACAAGGCAAAATTCACCTGTGCTGGTACTAATACAAGTAGAGGGGAAACCAGGGAAAGAAGAGTGAGCTGGAGTGTGGAAGAGGAGGAAGCTCTTTCTGGATGACTAGAAAAGTGGGAAGAATGGACATGAAAAGAGGACAGGGAGCAACGAAAGCCTTAGAAGATGAATAGTACTCATCAAAGATGAGGAGAGAGGGTGAAGCTGGAAGACTCATAGGGAGAAAGAACAGGGACAAAAAGATGACCAAGTTGTTTTCAGCATATGCATAGCATGATGTAAATGCAGAACATTTTTGCTTTTTTCTGGGTCTGCTCCAGTGTCTGTGACTTGATCTTGTCTCCTACGGCTCCTTCCTTCAAAGAGTCCTGCCTTAGGACACCAAGGGAGACTCAGCACTCTAGGGCTGCCAGGTTCTTCCAGGGTGCTCCCTGCAGCACAGGCAGATGAGTACAAAGGCAAAACCTCTGGGGAATTAGCTGTACCCTCTGTCAGTTTCTCTGATGACTTGCATCCAGCCAAAGACACAAGCGTCTGTTCAGCAGGAGAACATAGAGAACATAGGGCACCAGAGAACTAATCAAGCAGTCTGGGTAATTTTAAGAGAGGTCCATTTGAGAAGGAAATGAGAATTCTCTGCATTACACAAATGTTAAGACCAAAAAACCACCTAATTTTCTCCACTTTCAACATCTTCTGTCTTCTCTGTACTCTTCCTATGCCCTTTGCTTTTTGTTATATTGAGAGTATTCACAGTGCTCAATGAGGTGGCTACATCACCAGCCTCCCACTGCATTACATTTTTTCCAGAGGGCCTTTAAAATGGCTTTGGCAGGGCAAAAGGGACACAGGAAAACTGGGGAAAAGGAGGGGCTGACACTCTCACCTACAACCAGTGCTGAACACAGCACTGTCTCCTGGCCAAATTGCAACTCCATATGTTCTACTCGGCCAACAACGCTGGGGATGGATAGAGAGAGGTCTCCACAGTCCATGGCAGACACTTCTTCCAACCTGTGGGACACAAGAGGCGTTATTTCCTCAAGTGGAAGAAAAGGAGGAAAAGCAGGACTTCTCATTGATGGTCTTAATGGAAACAGGCCCACAAGAGAAGAAATCTTTCATACAGCATGTCTGGAGGCAGATTCCACAAGTAAAACCATGAGGCACTGTCTGTTTGGGTTCCTCATCATTGAGGCTAACCATTAGCTGAGTAGCTTTTCCCTGCAGTACACACAGACAGAATGACACAGCTCTGAGGTCTGCACACAACTTTGCCAGTGCTACTGATACCTTGCTCTGTAGCCCACCCTCTGCATCTTCTAAAGCAGCCATGTGCACATGCAAAGCTGCTAGTAATTATCATTGGGGGTGGGAATCAAGAGTGCCTACATTCTTGCCATAGATTTTCTTTTAGCTACCCCTTCTTTTCTACTGTGCAAAGACTTACCCCAGCTGGTTTAAACAGCTCTTGGAGATGAAATTTGGTAGACACCCAGTGTTAACAGTCGCTTTCAATACCTGACCTTGGCACTAGAAAAAATAATGACAGATAATTACTATGGGCTCAAAATTGTCATACCCACTCCTCCAACAGTGTGACAATCCCTTCGACCTTCCTCAGCAACATAACCAAATTATGTACTTCTTTAGGCAGTGGTCAGGAGACTCATCCAAGGCAATGGTGGTCTCCCAAGTGCCCTGCAAACCTCTGCCAAAGGCTTCTTCTTGAATTTGTCATTTTAATTTACATTTGATTGCCCAGACACTTACCTGTTATGAGAAACTTTAACTTGCCAGTTTTTCAGTCAAGAGAATTGGAACTAGATGATCTTAAGATCCTTTCCAGCCCTAACCATTCTGTGATTCTATGATTCTATGTCTTGTGCTGTTTGGTTCTCACTGCCACATCAACAAGATTGTGGCAAGACTAAGCAGAGAGGCATGTAAAAGTACAAAGTGCAGATACATGCTAAGTATCTATCTCCTCATCCTTTGTACTGTGCTTCCCTGTGCCTCCTCACTATCTAAGCAGGAATGCTAGCCATAAGTGTCAGGTCAGGTATGCTATCACATCTGCCCAGACTGCAACCTGCTAACAGTGTCCAGGTAAATCAGCTCTTCTTCATTAACATACATGGATTCTACTAGGAAAGAATTAACATCCCTGTAGCACACAGATGCCAGCTGTTCATTGCTCAGACACAGAAAAGGCATTGTAGCAACTCTTCAGAAACAGAAGACCTGAAGTATGGATAGGAATTGCCAAAGAATCACTTCGGTGACTGGCAGACTTGATTGTTGTGAAAATAAACTGAAACTATCACTAGGCAGATGCTTGAGGTCTGCTTCAGAGCAGGCTGGGAAAATTGTAAGTTAGAAATTTGCTAGGATATAACAGGACAGTGATTATTCTGTAGAAAATAACATCTCATGCAGTGGTAAACAGGCCTGCACAGTTACCAGCCCCAACAGCTTCACAAACACTATCTACTTTTCAATATACCACTAACCATTTGTCCAGACAGCCCACCCAGGAGCCTTAGGAGAGTCCTTGGTTCAGTGTAACACAAATACAACACAGATCAGGTAAGGAGTTCACAGGTAGTTGATGAGCACTGCAAGCCTTAGTGAACTAAGGGGACTTTTCATCACATTACACTCTCATCTCTGCCCCAAGATTTTCTGTCTATTACTATCAGTCACCAAGAATCTTTATCTAACTGTCAATTATAGGGATTTACAAAAAAAGAGAGGGAAGAGGAATCAATAAGTATTATAAAGAGCTTTGTTTTCTGAAAAAATGTCAGTTCCAAAGTCAAAAAGCTGCTTTAACCAACCAAGGTTGATCACAGATTGTTTTGTCACAGAGGAAGAGCAGCCTTGGACAGCAGTGAAATCTTTCAGCATCTATTTCCAAGTCAATGAGAGACACCACAAAAAAATAACAGCTTGATTTTATGATGCAAACGCCATTCATGACAAGCTTTCCAAAATGCTTTGCAAAAACTGCAACAAAAAGGAGCAAATCTGCTAAAGTCAGATTTGCTAACTAATCTGCTAATTAAATAGGAACTGAATGACTGTATTACAACACTTAGACTGGGTCTGCCTATGAGCTCTGAAAGTTAATAAGGCCTTAGGCACAGAGCAGCTGTAACCTGTTAGAGTGAAAACACTTATTGCCTGAATTTCCATGTATCACTGAAGTCTATATATCTTAAGCTTTGTTATCCAGTTAAGTTCAGTTAGTAGTCAGGTGATGCATTTGTTACCACTTTGAAATTTTCAAGATAGTTGCCTGAATGTAAATGGAAGCTCTATGCTGGTAGATGTTCTTTTCTCAGGGTATGCTGTCAGAGACAAGAGACTTCACTGGGGTTGTGTTTAATTTCTAATAAAAACTACACCATAGTGAAGCAGTTCTCCAACAGCTGCCACCTCACCTCTCTGGTTAAAATGAACTGGCAGCGTGAGTCCTATTTCCTGCCATAGATCTGTTGCTTCTTTTTGGAGTCCACGAATGTGAACATGAAAACCAGCAAGACTAAAAAGAAGGGGAAGAGAGCTTCCCTTTCTTCAGTGTAAGAAGATTAAGTGGGGCAAACAGTGATTGGCTCTTAAGAAGAACGGAAAAAGAGAGAAATGCCTGTGCAGAAGACACTAAGATCAGGGAGAGTTAAATGCAGCGTCAGACCTATTTCCTTAACTGTGATGTTCATTAATCTTCCTCCACAAAGGAAGGTTAATGTGTATGTCAGTGGGGGTACAGTCCATTAGAAACACAAAAGGGGAATGAATAGTGGACTCTGACACTAACTTAGCTGGGATATGATACCTATGTATGCCTGTCCTTGTTCAGTGTATATGCCTGGCAAAATAGCATTCTTCATCTGTGAGTTTCCTCTTACAGAACAATACAGAGTAGTGATTAAAGAAAAAGAAACACCTTCATTGGCTAAAAAAAACCCTTGATGTATTTGAAGAAATTACTCTGAAAGCCGTTTCCTACTAGTCTATTCCCAAGAATGGTTATATTAACCTGGCTACACAAGAGTCTAAAACCCAGAGTAAGCAATGCCTAACTGCAACAGTAAAAGCTGGAAAATGAAGCAGACAATGGCTTTGCATGGTACTGAGACACTTGAACATTTCAGAAACTTGTTACCAGGCTGTGTTCGTATGATAATTTTTAGTGACAACTGAATTTTCAAAAGTATATGTGTTTTTCTAACATGTGAGATGTTCTTTAGGAAAGGTAACTGAAATAAATAGAGCTTTAAAATAGATTTTGCATACCTGGTCTGTGTCTTGGTGAGTCTCTTATCTGCATATTGCTAAACAACTCTAACCATGGAGCCCTCTTTCATGGGGCACAGCTTTTGGATGTGCTTTCTTAACTACAGGGGCCAAGGAGTAGTGTGTTCTGCTGTATAGGAGGATATAAGAAGAGAAGGGATCTAAAAATACTGCTTCTGCAAAGAAATGCCATAGTGCTAGTTCAGAGCACATTTAAATACTTTCTTAGGAGGTCCTTTGACAACTAAGTAAATCACACCAGTCTGTATCCAGTAAATGTAAATCAATTAGGCGCATCTGTCTCAAAGTGATAAGGAGACATTTGTTGCTTCTGTATACAGTTATGAAATGTCTCATGTCATGGGAAAGCTGTCTTCCAAAGGAAGGAGGTATGATTAAGGTAATTTATCTTCCAATACAGGCAACTAGATTGCATGTGGAAGAAAGGCTTTCCTCTGTTGGAAGAACTGAATCTAGGCTCTAGGAAAGGCTGTGCAGGAAATATTATCTCTCTTGAGCTGCAGCTGGCTTTGCATTTAATAACTTAGTATGGCACTGGGAGTGGGGCAGCTGGAATTCATAGAACATCTGCCATAACTGCCGAATCAGAAGCACCAAGTTATTGCCTTACCTGGCACTGTATTAGCAGGGATGAAGTTTCTTTTCTCTTATCCTCTCTCTTTTCCATCTTTTCTTCGTGGTCTTTTGCCAGTGGAGATTGAACCCATGCAGACTGAATCCTGGTTTCTCCCCGCAGCTTGTTCAGATTGCCTTCCAGGAGCCGCCGCTGGACCACACTATGTGGCTGCTGTCTCCATCACAAAGAAGGAGAAATTACAGCTAATTATGGCTCTAAAGGCAAGGACATTTGCTAGGCCAGGAAAGAAGATTGCAAATGTTTGACCTTTTTTGATGAAAGACAGGCTTATCCCAAAAAAGATTTCTTTAAATCCCAAGATTGTTTCTGCAGCCACTAAGGTGATGTTAAAGTGTTGTGACAGGCAAATCTCTGAGATGCCATTGCTGGAGGAGAAGAGCATGCCTGATGCACGCTCTCCCCACATGTATCTGTTCCTTCAGCTAATCATGTACACAGCAGTCTCATACATGTTCAAGTACTGCAATACACTACCTGATGTGCACGTGTTGGCACACAACCAGGCACACTCACACCTTCTAATATGGGAGGGGATAGGGGACACAGCATGTGTATGATGTACATGTGGGTAAAAAGGTAGGATTCCAGAAAGTTTACGTGCACAAGCTATTATTGGTAGTAAAGTGGGAAACTTCCACTGCATAGGAACTTAAAACTAGCTTCTAATATTCTTTGACATCTGTCTTTGTTCCCCTCCATCAGAAGCAGTACTATTTTGGTTCCCTAGTTGGGGGAGCATCTATGAAGCCTTATGCTGTTCACAGCTAGAAGGGAGCACCAGCAGCCATATCAATGGTTGAAGGAATTTCATTTACATCTCATGTATCTCAATCATATCTCATGTATCTTGTATTCCTCATTCCTGCCTCCTTTTTTCTGGGCAGAATAAGGGAGGTGCACCAAAAGGGAAGAAAAATAGTGAAAATATTCATGTCCCAATATTGCATACACACAAAGGAAAGTGTGGCTTTGGAATGAAAATTCCCTTTGTTACTCAGCTTGATGCCCTATTTTTTGCCCAATATTGACATTGCAGAGCCTGTCCCTGCACAGCCAACAATAAGCAGCATCAATGAAGTAGTCCAGGAGGTAGCTTTACAAAAATCAACTTCCAGATGATACATCAGTTTGATGTATGACCTTTGCAATGTGCAGGCCAAACATCTGAATTAGAGCAGGCCTGCCTATAAACTGGGCTGTATTAACCCTACAAGGTGTGTGGGCTTCAGGGTATCCTTATCCTAGGTCAGAGGCGCTGAGGCCAGGGGATTGTGTAAATTGCAACTCAAGGCACGTTAACTTGTCAGTTTTTCCCAATGGTTGGAGCAGGAGAGTTGTTACTGGCTCTTTGACTGCACTCAGCACTGCTCTTTGCAGAGTGTCAAGTTCCTCATGCCTCTGTTTCGCTGTCACCCAAGGGGCAAGTGACATACTGCATAAAAAACATTGCAGTAGTTGAAAAAGAGAGGTAAAAATATCTCTCTATTCCTGGTCTTTTCCTAGCCAACTGTGCAAGCCCGCAGCCTATCACTCTCTAAATACTCTGAGCACAGTACCAATTTGGCTGACAGCAAACATCTGGACCATGGGAAAGGGCAGGAAACTGATAGCAGGTCCCCAAATTCCCACCCTCCCTCCTGTCTCCTCTCACTATATAGCATGCAAAGGACCTTTCCTTCTCCCTGCAACCTTTCCCACAGAAAGAGCAGGCACTTTGCATTTGCCACATCTACCTCCTTCTTGTCAATCAGGCTGGGTAGAGGCAAGCACTGGTGGGGAGTAGCTGAGTTTTGGGACGGTGGAGGCATCTGATTCAAGAACAGACTCCCAGGGCCCTCCCTGTCTTTTGTCCCACTGGTGGAACAGAAAAGTGGAGACCATTGTCTCTCTTGGGCTGGTAAGAAACAATGAAATGAAGAGGAAGGTGAGGATCTGAAGGGGATTGTGGCCAGCATCTGGAAGGCAAGCCCTCTCAGGACTCTTAGAAAGGTCAGAGCAGATTCTCAAGTGCAACTCATCACACTGAGGTTCTTCAATGCGAAATCTCAAGGCTTTCCTATGACTAGTGATGTGGCATGAGCTGGGGACCTTGCCTTTGGGAAAGGGAGAAGTCAGGTCTTCAGACTTTCAGAATATTTTAGCTCATACAGCTACTTGTTTTTTTACATTAAAAAGAAAGTGTCATGCATGTAGTTGTTACAAAACTGGAAATGAGAGGTTTCCACTGAAATGTATTACTGAGCTCATTATTGGAGATTGGGTGGGCCTATCAAATCCCAGACCCTGTTGGATACACTGCATAAGCTGAATGAATATCCAGAATTATACAGCACAGAAAAGAGTGGCAAAAAGTAAGAGCCTGATTTTGGCAGTATAAGAAAACATGTAGATTTAAAAGACATGGCACTTTGCTCTAATATTAGGACACGTGGGCCTTCCTCAGCTGTAGTCTGCATTTTCAATGGAGACCTGTTTTGGTGAATTAATTAAACTCTCTTCCCAGTACATAGGAGTCTGGGACGTTTTATGTTTTCACTCTCTCCAAGATCAACCTCTCTAGCTGCTTTGTTTTCAGCCCTGCATTCCTGTCCTCCAGGAGGGAGTCAGATCAATTTAGCACACATTGATGGAGTTTTGCTTGGGGCTGGAGGAGTGCCCAAAAGCATATTTGAGACTCTAATTTGTAGCCCCCAAAACATCACAGCAGCATCACAGTGACCATCAAGTTTCAGGGACTGCGAAATTGGTCTTGGAAATCAAAGACCTGGTCCTTCTCTTGCCCTAAAGCAGACCAGAAACAGAGGTAAGCAGTTACCTCATTGACCTCAGGCATTGTATGGTATGTGCAAACCTTGCACAGGCAACACATTTTTTTTGCTGCCTTCTAACACCATCACAAAAGTGTCATGGCAGAAAGGATGTTATGCTTTATTCACTGCTCCTTAAATCCATGCTAAAAATGTTTCAGCCATTCTGTTATGGACCAAATATGAACTATGGAGAGGTTTTCAGTGACAGAACGCTGTTTGTGCATGCAAGGAAATCTGGCTAGAATGCTTAATTTGACTAGGAGGTCAAATAACAATTGCTGCTCATGGCAAGCGATGTGGACAGGGCCTGTCTTGCTAGAGCAAGCATTTAGGGATTCAGAGTGCCAGCCTCTGGAGGCCAAGACTGCCACCCATACTGTGCAGGATACTCACAGTCTTTGGCAGGCATCACAGCTATCATTTTGGGGCATGGTGCAAGCCAATTCCAAAGCAAAACATGTAGACATTTTTTTCCTGCCTTTGTGGGTGGGCTCAGAAAGCACTAAAACTCAGAAGTGGCTCCTCCCCATCCCCTGACAAAAGCTGTGCAAGGAAGACCCAGGGGTATGTCTGGCTATCCCCTCCTGAGGAGACGTTTCAGCTGCAATGCAGCAGGACATGTAAGGCCAGTGCTAGCCTGTCCATGCTGCCAGCCTGACCGAGGCCCTCAGGCTCTGGTGTGGCCAGACCACCTTCCCCACCAAAGGTCCAGTTCCTTGCTAACACAACACTTATGTGACTCCCTTCTTGTACTTCAGATCGCACAAGACACAGGCTTAGTTGTGTTCAGGGCCAGAGAGACGCTCAAGACTACTCCCTGCTGACTGCCATGTGCAGCTGCTGAGGGCTGCCACAGGTGAGGCAGCAGCTCAGGGTGACTTAGAGGAGCCACCCTTGACCCTGCCAGCTGTGGGACTTGCAGGTGTCTCCAGGGAGGGTGGCGGGAGCAGGTAGGTGTGCCAGCACGGGAACATGGCGCTGACCCCTTGTCCGTGCTCAGCAGAGCTCCTGCACCCAAAGGTTTCAGTCAGGAGGATAGCTTCCATCCAGGCCCAGCGCCTGGGACCCTGCCTGTTCCGCGCACGTGTGCTCCCATGCACAGCAGCACCTTGCTGATGACAGCCATGCGGCCTGCCACAGCAGTCTGAAAACAACCAGTGGGGATACACGCAGATGAGCAACCATGGCTGTTGCTGCAATGGTCGGAAAATACAGGGAAAGCACAGCTGCAGGGAGGAACAAGCTTTTTATGATACACACTGGCACAGCTGGACTTGTGACCCCATCATCGGCCAGACCTAGGCCCTCTTTTGGGAAAATGGTTTAGATCGCCTCATCCTTGAGCAGTTAAACTCCACAGTGGATAGAAGTTAGACAGCAAAACTGCCACAGAAAGGGGAGACGTGTGCCGTCAAAAGATACTGTGGGAAACTGCTCTCAGTTCTTGGGGAAGTATCACCAGACCATGGACTGCCCCCAGCTCCTGGAGCAGCCCCCCCTCCCTAGTGCCTCCTGCTCCACATCTCCACAAGGAGATGGCCACAGGCCTCCCTCCCATGCCTCCTCCCCACAGCAGTTCCCAGGTGGGATGAGGGCTGTTAGGATAATGCCTCTCAGGTGGAGTCCCAGTGGACTTACCAGATCCTTGGAGGTGCCAAGCCTTGTCAAGCCATCCAGAGGCAGCAGGTCAGCAGAGTCCTTGTGCACGAACTGGGTAGCCTGTTTAAGACGCCTCTTCTGCTGCAGAATAGCTTTGTTCCTCAGCTCCACCTCACACTCCTGTCGCTCCAGGTCAGAAGTACCCTCGCTCTGCTTTTCCTCACGGTCTTCTTGTCCCAGTGGCAGAGGGCAGCCCTTCCTTGTGCTCATGGTGAAAATTCACACAGAACAGGTTCTTCTTGGTATACTGGGGTATTCCCTGAACTTGTCTTCTGGTGTTTGCCTTCCTAAGGCTGACTCAATCTCAGCTCTTTTTCCTGCCTTATAGCTCTCCTTCTCTCCCTTTATCTGCCTTTCTTCTGGTTCTCTTAATTATAACTCATCCATCTCTGAAGTGTCTCTGCAGCTTTTTATCCTTCTGTCCTCTCTACTCCCTTGGTGTCCCTCTGCCCCTCACCTCTTTTTCTCCCTCTCTTTTCCTGCCCTGACTGCAGCTCTTCCTCTTCCAGTCGGTGGGTCCCTGTCGTAACAGAGAAAGCCCCACGTCAGAAACCAATTTCCATAAATTACAGCAGAGCCGGCAAGATGCTCCAGCTGGAAAAATCCAGCAGCAGAAGGATGGTCCTGCTGCTGTGGGCTGGACTTACCTCCCTTGGGCTGTGCATGCGCACGCGTGCGTCTCTGTATATGTGTGTGTAGACTGCCTATTCCCCCCCTCCATACACTGAAGAGACAGTAAATCAGGTTATGTATTTCAGTGTCTCTGCTGTGGGAGCTTTGACGCACTTTAGTGAATCTGTATATACTGGCAATGATATGATTCAGCCAAGGAGATGATGCAGTGCTGTGATAAATGGGAGAGAGCATCTACCTCAAGGCTCCTGCCAGGCATGCCCAGTATCATTTCTGCAGCATGCTTGCATTTGCAATAGACTGTACTGAAGGATTTTACTATGTAGTTAAATTGCAATGCTGAAGGCCTCGTTTCAGACATAGCTAACTGCTCTCATTTTCACCCCTCTGCACCTGGAGAAATTCCCCATATAGTTGCAGAAGCCTAAAATCACTGGCTTGTTGATGCCAGTGGACTTGATAAGGCTGTTTAAACTAAGAATATGCTTACAGGCTGCATTGTGGGATGTCGGAACCGGAGCAGACATCCCTCCTCTTAGGTGAGAGAGGACATGGCAGAGCTCACCTTTTCAACTTTCTGCCTCCATGTTATCCTACTTGAAAATGTAAGTTCAACTTGAGCTGAAACTGCTTTATTTTGATCTCTTTTCATTGGTGAATGCACTGTCTCAGTAAGCATCAGTTCTGACTTCACATACAGTGGAGGAAACTGAGTTTTATTCCGGCATGAAGCTGAAGACGGCATGATCTTTCCGTGAATGTCACCTGGGAATGAAATAACTTTCATATACAACACAGAAGAAATAGCAACAATAGACTATGAAAATTGCAGCAAAAGGAGGCTTTCTGTTTTTCCCTTTCTTATTTTCCAGGTTAGCAGTATGTAACATTCCAGCATTACTGACGCCAATTATTTCTATGTTCTAGATTGTATATAACAGGAGTTTTTAATGTTAGGAAGTAAATCCAGTGTACAAAGGTAAGTCTAGTCAGACATCATGAGACCTCAGTGTGGTCACAGAAACTACAAAAAAAGTTGGCCTTAATGCAAAACAAACCCTGGTGTTTAACATTTACTGCTTGCTCCTCATCACAGCATTTGCATTTTTCTTGGGATCTTCTCTTTTCAAATGTTAGAAGGGAGCCTGGTCATTTTTGGAGTCATTGTGAAATTTGAAGAGGTTAGCTTTTTTGTTCCCAGTATGCTAACTCTTTTATACAAGGTATCACGGTTCCAATAGCACCAACCTGCAGAACTAGATTTGGCAGGAATGAGAGTAGAAATACTGTCTGTTTTATACTGTATGAGGCCAAACTCCAACATCATAGAATAGTTAGGGCTGGAAAGGACCATATGATCATCTAGTTTCAATCCCCCTGCCATGGGCAGGGACACCTCCCACTAAACCATATCACCCAAAGCTATGTCCAGCCTAGCCTCGAGCACCATCAGGGATGGAGTATTCACAACTTCCCTGGGGAGCCCATTCCAGTGCCTCACCACCCTCACAGTAAAGCACTTCTTCCTTATCTAACCTTATCTAACCTGAACTTCTGTTTAAGTTTGAACCCATTACCTTGTTCTTTCTCTACAGAGCCTAAAAAAGAGCCCCTCCCCAGCATCCTTATAAGCCCCCTTCAGATACTGGGATGCTGCTATGAGGTCTTCACGCAGCTTTCTCTTCTCCAGGCTGAACAGCCCCAACTTTCTCAGCCTGTCTTTTATGGGAGATGCTCCAGCCCCTGGTCATCCTGGTGGCCTCCTCTGGACTTGCTCCAACAGCTCCATGTCGTTTTTATGTTGAGGACACCAGAACTGCATACAGTACTCCAAGTGGGGTCTCACAAGAACATAATACAGGCAGAATTTCATGAAGAGCTCAGCAGAGCTGTTTTCAACTGTTTTCATCTCTCCGCAAGCCAAATTAAGAAGAGAGTCTAAATGATGGATATTCCTACAGAAGATGCGCTCCTAAGGTCTTGTTTTTTGCTTCTAGGTTGTCATGATTCCTGATTTACACACACCTTTGACCTCTTGTGGCCTCACTGAGCATCCTTCAAGTCTTGTTATTACGTCCTTTATCTACCCCCATAATGAATCATGCACCCCAATACTGAATCATGCACTTCTACTCTTACACAGGGCCAAGAGGTGTTTCCCCTCCTGCTGACTGTGAATATCTCAGCAGGCCAGCCTTGACAAGGCACCTCTGTATCTGCTGGAGCAACGGCAGTGCCAATTTTCTTAAAGGTTCAGAATGGATCTTGACATTATAAAGTAGAACAGAGTATCTTGGGAGAAGATCCTGTGCAACCCCTGCCTTGAAGTTTATAGGCAGAGTTACACTATTTCTGATGAGATTTTCTCCCCCCTCAAATGTGCATGTGGATATGAAGAAGAGAAAGTGCTCATAGTTGCCATTCCCAGTTGCTCCTTGCAGCTAGCTACCCTTTATTCTTCCACAACTCTTTGACAAAGCCTAAGCAAAATTGGTTTACCTTGCAGCTGTGCTGGAGCCACCACTTGAATAGTCCTGATTTAGGGTCTGACCAGCTAACTCTGGCTCCTAACTCACAAAATATTTCTCTTCTAGTGATTCAAAGGGGAGAATTTTTCAAATCTTGTTTAAAGCATTCTCACCTCCTTCATCCCTTCTGTGATAAAGACCAGGTCACTTAAATCCTGTGGTGTGCCAGTTACCAGATCTGGCAAATATCCCTATCATTTTGGTGGAGAATGGAGTCAGATATTATTTTCTCCCTTCAGAGACATGCTGGGTTCTAGGTCAATACTTGGGTTTTTTTTCTATTCAACTATTACCTTTTTCATCCTATTCTTCTTAAACAGAGCATATTTACTAAACAGGTTAGGTGCTTTCAGAATTTGTTTTCAGAATGCACACTTTTAAAGGTTTTCTAATGGAAAGCCAGGCAATGCAACAATTTTTTTTCTCAGTATCTATGCCTTTCCTTGTCAAATAGTATATGCTATACCTGGAAAATAGTATATGGCTCACCAACAGCTTGTGTTAGAAAAATAAAATGGATTTAAAGAATACAGAATTAGTGCCCAAATTTTTGAGGAAAGGCACTGAAAGCAATGTTTCCAAGTATCTAACCCAAAGAAACAGGAGTGGGGCAATATTCTAGACAGACATTCCTTTGTTGAAGAAATTCTTGAACCTGGAGAAGTGAAGGGGAGAAATGGACTCCTTTGCTGAAAGAAGCAACTCCCAGATTAAAGAATATGAGACAGAGTGAAAGTTTTATCTCCCTCTACCAGGAGCATGAGGGAGTATCTCAGCTGCTCTGTTAAAGGCTTTCACTGGTTTGACTTTAAGTTTCACAAGCTGAGGTTCTTTCACCACAGATTTTCCTT
>JASSUY010002158.1:34569-66472 GCA_032466535.1 Forpus xanthops
AGCTGCTCTGTTAAAGGCTTTCACTGGTTTGACTTTAAGTTTCACAAGCTGAGGTTCTTTCACCACAGATTTTCCTTGTTTCTCACTTCTGGAAAGCTAACCAAATCATTCCTCTTCAAAATATTCTCTTACGACTTTTTCAAATCTGATACTTGTTGCCTTCTTAGAGAATTCTCTTCAGATTTGAATTTTGCTCACTTTGAATAATTTGAAAACTGCTATTTCATCCTCTTGTAGTTCCAACACAGTGCAGGGTGGATTGTAGATAAAAAGCTTTATGTTGCTTCTATGTCAAGCTGGGCTGTTACAGTAGCCCCCACATTATGTAAGCAGCTCACAGGTTGTTTCTGCATTGCATCAGTTCTCTAGGTACTGTCTCAGTTTGGTAGAGTACGCTTCAAGTGCCTGTAAAAGTGACCTAAAAGTAAACATGGCAAGGCCAGGAGATTGTTTCTGGTGACCCAGTGCAGTATTACTATGGGATGACTTTCTGCTCATTCTTTGGAATTCTCACAGCCTGCGCACAGTCTGTGGGTGCACAGATGGTACAGAGGAGGGATGAGAGGACAAACCTTACTCAGCCAAACTACGCTTGCTTCTCTCTCCTATCTCTGGAAAAAAAAAAATTCTTCATTTAAAAAAGCTTCCTCTGCTTTGAATTCCCTCCAGTTTGTCTGTTTGGATAATAAAATAGCTTCCTGTTCTTCAAATAATAAGTAGCAGGTCACAGGATTTATATTTGTGAATATGTCTGGCAAGTTTCTGTGAGACAAATGTCATCCTAGGTGTACGTAATGTTTTAAGCTGAGCTGCTGGACAGCAAAGTGTGTTCTGCCAGTAAGGTCAGTCACAAAGTAAAATAAGTTGCTTAATTTGGTAATTTAGGGTCAAGCCTCTGTAGTCATTTGCCACAGCAGCTAGATTTATGAAAGTACTGTGGCAAACTTAGAACAATATTGTCCAATATGAATTCTCCGTGCTGTGTAAATGTTGCTTGTAATGATTTTTGTTTTGTATATTCTGATTTGTCTGCTTGAGCTAAGCTGCATAAAAAGAGGCCTTTTCTGTTTGGTAAGAATAGTTAGCATTGTCACAGAACAGTTGCTGATCATGCAACAGGCAACACAAAGTTCCTCCTTCCATTCCACTGCTGCATGAATTTTGCTAGATGGCTTAGATTTTGTTTTCACAAGAGGAAAGAATATCCAGTTTTTATACAGAGCGGTAATGCACATAGCAATGGCAATTGTCTCACACATGCTAGAGGTTATCTGCCCTCATGAAGATGTTTAAAGTAGAGAATAAGTTCTGGTAGGAATGTGCTTATCCATAAAAGTATTCAAGGGTCTGAGATGAAGGTTAGTTGTGTATTTAAGGCCAATAGCACTGTACTTGGAAATGTGCAGTCTCAAAGATGTCTCCTGTGTCTGTCTCTGGCTAGTTGTTTTCACTTCACTATCCCTTCACTTCCTGTCGTTAGGGAGAGCAGTTTTTCCATTATCTATTTAGCCTAAGGCAAAGAATGCATTTGTCCCTGACACAAACAGATTTTTTTTAAAGCCTATATTCTGCCATAATAATGATGAAAATTTTACTCCTTTAAGGCTCCTTTCAGAGAACATCTTTAATGCTGTGTACTCAAACAGTAAAACCCTGCATTGTTAGAGTTGCCTTGAAATGCTTGATTTTGTATGTATATATGTGGGCTTGTTACTAAAAGCACTTACAGTCTTGGCAAGGTGCTTTGAGTGGCTGTCTGTGAGCTTCTGTCAAAGCCTTCATTTTTCCGTATAAAGCAGCAACAAAAGCAAAGATATAAGACAATCATTATACACTTTTTGCCTTCATCTAGCTAGCTGTAGAATGAGAGTAGGTCTCATCTTGCTCAAAATGAAGCCCACATGTAGTCCTAGGAAGGTAAAGAATCTCTCCATTGAGTGTCCTTCCCCAAATCTCCTTTGGGGATAGGTTTTACTTTTAGAGTCCTCCAACAAATGATGCAGAAAACTTTCCTACAAGTACTTGCTAGGTGTACTGCAGTGTTTCCTCTCATGTTTGTAAATAGCTTGCTTTGTATATTAGACCGACAATAGTCAGCAATATTACTTGCAGAAATTTACTATAATCCCTTTAGTCAACTATATTTGTCAGTATAAACAGTCTAAGCCATGTATATTTGTGCCTGTATCATGTTTCTCTTTGCTGCAATGTGATGCTCCGTGAGCACCTTGACTGGAGCAAGTCTATGGAAACAGGGCTACTCAGATGCTCACATTCAATTTGGGGGGGAGTCAGCCCCTCTAAATGATGTTGCAGCCTACCTATGCTCTCTTGTTCAGGCAGGCTTTTATTTAGAAATACAGTAATTCAAGCATCAGTGCTTACTGGCTAAATCTTTAAAGACATGCTATTGTGGATGGTTCTTCAGGAATAGCTCCTCAGTCCTGCTGAGTGAATCAGCACCTTTTCAACATTATGTTTTTTCCTTATTGGTAGGTGCAAGACACTGGTCTCACCCCTTGTAAAACAGTCAAACCCAAACCCTGAAAACAGTGTTTCACATTCTCATGCTTTTCTGTGATATCAATTCATTTTGCCTCACTCTTAAATCTAAGGACTGTGGAATGTGTGACTATGATGGTCCTTCTCCAAAATTTTCCTGGTTTTCTCTCCTCAAACAGCCTCAATTTGCACCAGGGGAAATTTAAATTGGATGTTAGGAAAAATTTCTTCCCTGGAAGGTTTGTCAAATCATTGTAACAGGCTGTCCAGCGAAGTGGTTGAGTCACCATCCCTGGAGGTATTTAAAAGATGTGTAAATGTGGCACTTTGTGACATGGTTTAGTGGTGGATTTGGCAGTGTTAGGTTTAGGATTGGACTTAATGATCTTAAAGGTCTTTTCCAACCTAAATGTTTCCATGATTCTATGTGTTCTGACCCATATCTCCATTTCGCTCTTTGGGTAACCTTCTTCTCATCAATGTCTGTGGGTAACCTTCTTCCCATCAGTGTCTGCCTTCTTATCATCCACTCCCTGAAGCCCAGCAGAAGTCACACAAAAGAGCTCATATTCTCATGCTCAGCTGCTGGCAGTCATGAAGAGCAAGTTCAGAAAGAAATCCTTATATACTCAGCCAGTCTGCGCTGGAGTGCACTTTGTACTGAACTAATAACTTCTCTTCTCAGGTGTTAGTTGCCAACTATGATTCTGCTAAGGATGTGAAATACATTTTCCTAAAGAATATATATAACAGCCAAAAATTGGAATATTTTCATTCGGCTCATAAGAAGGGATACATCAAAGCCAAGAAGGACACCCTGAAAAACTCCCTCCACAGCAGGGAGGCCCTAGGTCTCTTGGAAAAAAAAAGTTTGCCCTTAATTTATTGGCTTTTTTTTTTTAACTTGAGCAACATATTCTTTCCTGTTGCATATAAAAGAAATCCAGCTGTTTGAACCAAATTCCTGGTGTTCCTTGCCCCTTCCTTCCCTACTAGAACAAGGATGACTCTACCTGAGAGTAATAGTATAAATATTTTCTGCTCAAAAAAAAACCAGGATTTAATGATGGAAGCACCAGCACAACAGTTCTGCTAGTACATAAGCAGTTTTGTATATACAGCGCACATACAGTGACTGATAGAGGATTTGACGGATAACAGTGATAGTTCAACACTCTAATTTATTTTAAATTATAATACAAAGTTTAAATTATAAACTTTGGTTCTCGAGCCTTTAGTCTGCATTCATACATTGCATCACCCAGCTGTTCTCTGTATTCTTGATGGCTAGGCCGTGGCATGACTTGAATGACAACTGAGATGATTATCTCATGATCTCCTGACTCCAGCAATCAAGATCTTAATAAAAATAGCAAACAAGTCAAAACCGAGATTCAGCTATGGGAAACAGCAAACCAGCTCTTATCGTTGTATTATGCCAGTCCCATGGGCATGGGAGAGGAATTCAGGCTGTCAAGTGATAATTAGCTGCAGGGTAGAGCTCCTGAGATTAGACCATTCTGCTGCATTAATATAATTATTTGCAAATATTTGGAAAGGATATTGATACTGGAATGCTGAAAGCATCTTCACTGATTCTACAAGTTGCAAGTGATGCACTTTCTGGTGTCAGTTCTGTTTCACTCCTGACATTTCTTACCCTTCTATCATGGGATGCTAAATACAGCAAACACTGTTAATTGTCCAATATTTTAAGGCTACATTGTGATTTAATTGATAAAGGGATTACAAGGGTTCCAAGTAGCCTTTGAGGCAGAGACTGACTAAGATATATTGAAAATGAGAAGAGGGGCTGAAATGAAGGGGTGAAGGTCTACAAACAGCACCTGTATGTGCGCTAAAATTATCTAGCCAGCAAGGTGGGGGTTTGGAGGCAGAGGATCATCCTGGTTTGCATTTAAGCACTTGAGGTGGTAAAAGGAAACATAGAGACATCTAGTCTCCTGGGAGGCTACTTCCGACAGAAACTGCAAACATGAAATCCCTGTTCAGAGGTCTGGCAAGACTACTGATGGCCTGACACATAGCGCACCATGGTTTTTTCCCAACATCTAAGCCCTAACCTGTAACATGCCCTCTGTCAAGAGATGGGGAACAGATGCTGCATAGGGAGCAAAGATGAAGTAGGGTGTGGTCATGGAGAACATGACAGAGAGTGGAGAAAGTCTAAAGGGAGAAACAGCAGTAGCACGGATTACATATGAGCACTTCCAGCCTACATGAAGTAGCCCTAAAAAGGTGACAAAGTTCTTTATAATCAATGTATTTATTAAAGCTTCATGTACTGTTGACTGGCAAATGCCCAAAGCAATTCCTCTCCTAGTTACCTCTCTATGTGTAATAACAGCTAAGTAGGCAAAATTTTAACTGCCCCAAACAAAAAATTTCTGAAGTGAAGTTTGAAGTGAAGAATGCACTTTGATAATTCAGGACAGGTTATACTGCAACAGTCACATAGCTACCCCTAAGTCAAAAGTTTTAGGGCTTAAAAATATACATGCATTGTTCAGAATAGAAATTGAAGTTGTAATTTCATACTGTTCCACAATCCAAAATAACTTTGTGCATAGACAAACATGTAATCTCAGAATTCAGATTTAAAAAGTATATAAGTAACCTAAACATTTTACTCCATGAAAAGAAGCATAGAATTGTGATAGCATGCTCTGCCCTGCTGTGTAACGATATTATCCAACACTTTACTTTTATTAAAATTACACAAAACAAAATATGAAAGAATACAGTACACCAATAAAAGATACCATATTGGGAGTGAAAAAAAAAAAAAGAATTTGTTCTATAGAAAATATCAGCAATATTGAAAGTTTTCTCTGAAGATGAGGTTTTTTTTGTCCTACTGAAAAATTGGTCTACCCATTTTTCATACAGTCCCAATGTTAATGAGCCAGCGTCTTGTTTGTAACCACAATATTTTCCTTCTACAAGTTACACTGCTAAATAAACAGAGGCTCGAAGGAACCTCCTATATGCCCATTAGAAAGTAATAGAGACCCAAAGAAGGGGACATAAGCCATACACGTCTGATTGTAGTTTAATAATCATTTGTGCCAACTGTTTTGCTTGACTTTCTGAAATAATGTAATTAATTTTTTTCTAGTTTAAAATAGGGTACATCAAAAACAAAACGAAGGAAGCAGACATAGAGGGTATGTAATTCTGATGGTATATCTTTTATAAAAAGAGTTTACCAGTGTGGTCTATGTAATACTTCCCACAGATTTTGACGTGTGGAATAGAATCTGCTTTCCATAATCTTTTGCCTCTACTGGTAAACTATGTGTCAGGGTATTTATCATCTTTATTTTTCCAAGAAAAGTTATAATTGAAACTCAAGGACAACTGTGACATCTGAACTGCATCAGTAACTCACATTCATGGCCTTTACATTCTAGAACTCTGCTTGTATCAAAGCAAGAAATCAGTATGAGATGACTAGTGGAAGCAGGACACTTTCTTCTTAGCCTCAGGCAGCTAATACTTTGTTATAACCTGAATATCTTTTTATCCAGTTGTAGCTCACCTCTGCTTGAAAAACAGGAGGGAGGAGAGAAGCTATTTCTGTTCAAGAGCAAGCTCACATTTGTGACAAGATGAACATGTCATTATGCTGTCTGAGTCCATGCAGCATTTTAAAGAGGAAGTCAAGTATTTTACTAAAAAAAATATTTCCACCTTTGTTTAGAGCTACACTGCCATCTGGTAGAGATACAGGCCTGACACCCTCACATTAGGATCACTGGCTTGTAAAACCAGCGTTTTTCCTTCCAAATGAGGAAGGGCTTGAGTTCTTCCTCCACCAGACAAGTTGCAAAAGAATAAATAAAGGTGGTAATGATCTTCACCCGCTTCATGTCAGGAGGCATCCGGTCCTTTTCCGCTGACAAAATGGAGTAAGAGGAACTACTCTCAATCAGTGAAGGTGAATTACTTTCCCCTTTGCCAGGTATAGAGGAGAATTTTCAGCGGAGTGGAGCATCCACAGAACCTCTGGCTTGATGTGGATATGTGTCCAGATTCCTTGAAAATTATATCTTAATGTTTTCTGTCACTGGCTAGAAGGTCTTAAAGATCCTGCTTTGTTACCAGAGCTCAGGGACAGTCTTGGGATGCTCCTGCACATTATTCAAAGACCTCGGGAGTGCTACACAAAGGTGTGAAGAGCTATGCCTACCTGCTCTTCAGCTGCAACAGGTTCACATATAAGTATAGCTTTGCTTTTACTGAAGGCTGAGAAGAGGCATGAACTATCTTACAAGATCACATTTCTACACTATAATCCAAATACTGAGCCTGCAGAGAGACAAGTGATACCTGTCTTCTGGCCTCTTATCTCTCTCCGTATACATCCTCATTCTGAGCCTGCTTCATTGCTCTGCTCTTAAACATACAACTCTTTAAGTCTTTGCCTTGTTACAACCTCCTATACTACACAGACCTCCTGTTTCCTGTGAGTTTTCAAATATTGCCCTGGCACCCCTATCCCAAATACCTGAAGATTTTTATTCACAAAGCCTAAATCACATTTTCCATTCTTCCTTACAAAATACTTTTCCCTACTGCCGTTACTGTCATATGACAGTAAAGCACTTTACTGGTTACAACCATAGAACTCTTTCGAGTGACACTCTTTTTGACAACACCGTCAAACTGCTTTATTGCTGTCACTTGCTGAGCAAATGTGACTTGATATGTTTCACATTATTCCTAAACCAGGCTAAAGCTTTAAGTAAGCACACCAGATCAGGAGTAAGGAAGAAAATACGTGATGGAGTTACTGCAGGGAGGACGTTGGGATTCTTTTGGTTAGGCTGGTTGTAAGCCCTGCACCTCTGTTCACAAGCAGAAAGAGGTGGTATATGTACAATTTTCAAATAACCTCCAGTTTCAAAAGGTACAGTTACTCACTGAAAAGGGTTGCAGAGGGAGACACTGGTAAAAAGCATGCCAGAGCAACAAAGTCTGCCAATTTAATCAGACGTTCTCCAATTGCTGATTCGAAGCACAGCTTTCTGATTCTCTGTCTCATGCCATGCTTATTTGCCTTCCAACACCAGAGCACAATAAATCTTGCAGATTTTCTGTGGGCTAAGTTTGGGATATTGTCCTTTGTGACAACAGAGACATGAAATGTCTTACTGCTAAAGACTCAAATATCTGTGACTTCTACACTTGAACAACTTTTCTTTATATTAGTTTACATGCTGCAACAATGCATTCACGTAGTGACATGCAAATGACAGCAGGGAAAGAAGCTATGACTTAAAGTTTTCAGGAGGCTGGCTGCAGTCACTCAGACACTGATATGATGGCTTTAGAGAGCTTTGTACAACTTTACTGTGGTAAATTAACAGGATGAAATTAAGGAAAGGATCCAGGCAGAATATCAGGCAGACACAGATGGAGAGAAATAAAGTAGTCTTCCTGAGAGCTGTGATGAGATCCTTACCAAGTGGGGATTTGAACTGGTTTGAGTGAAACACTGATAAACCTTCTGTGGGAGCAGGATTTTTCCTGCAGCTTTTTTGATGCAATTGTCCTCTATCAGCACCTCCATGTAATACTCATCAGGAAGGGAAAACAGGCTTTGGCACTACTACGCTCAAAATGTAATGTGAGGTGGCCATCAAAGCAGCTCAGCTGACAGGGACAGCAGAGGACCACCTGTCTGGAACTGACACCATCCTACCCTCCCAAGGACAAAAATATTTCATGCTTTTCTGGAGATATAATCCTTAGCTCTTGGATGTCAGTTGTGTGCATGCATTCTCTCAAGAGCAAGAAGCAAGAGCGAGATAGGATGTCATGAGTAATCTTAAGTAGACTATTGAAAGCTATGTAAGATACTAGCAGAAAGTGCTCTACAAACCACAAAGTGTGCCTCTTTCACAGCACATGATATTCCTCCTCTCTGCTTTTCCTCTTCCCCTGGGTTTACAGCTTTGCCCTTAGCTCTCTTCCCTGAAGACAAGATGTGTTGTGTAGATTTGATCAGTTTTCATAGCAGCCTGTTATGATTTCCTGGTCAGAGAATGACTTAAATCCTGTCTGGAAGACATTAACTCCTTCATAGAGGATGTTAGCAGAGAAGGAATCAAAACCTCCTGCCCACAGAGGCAGTGTTGGTAAAACAACCCTAGACAAAATGCACAACACCACCATAACAGCTCTTAGTCCTAAGCTTTCAGAAATCCTTTTTTATTTCCTGTTTAGTGGTAAGGAAACCCCGAGATTCAATCAGAAGTGATGAAATTTCAACTTGTCATCACTGTCAAAAATCTTCTGGTCTGAAATTCACATGGCAGCCTAGTAAAATGTTTTTCACTGCCAGCTGCAAGCTGAGCAGCCACTTGTGCTAGGCAGACAGAAATGCAGATCTGGGAGTCCAGTATTGCTCCCCAGAAAAACTGAAATAATAATCACCAACACAAAGTGCTTGAAACATCTTGTGAGGGCAAATAACCTTCAACATGCACGAGGGAACAGCAGTTCGTAAAAAACACACACATCTAAATCCAATTTTGTGCGTATTGGGAAAGGTGGAAATAAAGACTTCTGTACAAGACTTGTTTTGCATTTATAAAAGACAGAAATTAGTCTGCTGGTGGTGTTTGATGTTTTAGACTGAGGTAGCTTGCTTCTGACTTGTAAAGTCAGGATTTACCCAGGAACAGCAGGAAAAAGTATATTAGGTGAAGCAAGGGGTTGAGTAATCAAATTTAATGCAAAATGGCCAATATGGCCTGAGGAATACTGAAAACATCCTAATGATCACTTACTCAGCATAGAAAACACACACATTAGACAAACATAAATCGGTTCTTCATGCTATGGCCCAGCCTGAGCATGCTGGTAAGAATGAAAGCAGAAAGAATACTTGGCTGTGTTCCCACAGAAGCTTTATTGAGTATGTAGATACGTGAGCCATCATTTACCTAAAAGCAGAAGGTTAAGATCTTTTTATGGCAATTTCATTTTTTGACAAGAGCTCTAGGAAATTGGGATGAGTTGCCCCATTGCACTAAGAGCAGCATACCTTGTGTTTCCAGAGGTTGCTTTTCAGTGGAAATGCCAGCATTTACTTTACAGGATTCTTTACCATTTTCAACTTATGACTGTAATAAGGGCAACTTTAACCAGTCAATAGAAATCCATCTTAATGCAACAGTGACTCTACCTAGTCCTTTAGGTACATAATAGTAGGAGTCTGGAACCAGAACTATTGAGTTTGATCCAAGCTTTTTTCCATTTCAGCCTCAGAAAGGAAGCCAAACCAAAATTTTCTGCTTCAATCCAGATAACAAACTATTTCACTTTGGCTTGAATTATATAAAGGTATTTTTTCAGATTTTTTGCCCAGGAACATCCAGAACAGCCTAAACCAATGTGTTTCTGCAGTCAAAGATGAAAAAAGGTATTTTGGGCTGTCACCTAGGGCAAAATACAGGAGATGTGGAACATACAGACAACACTCTAAGATAAACCCTTTACCAGCCCAAATCTTCACATAACCCTACAAGAATAAAATTATATTATTATAATTAAAAGCTAATTTATGGAATATACAGTATTTACAACCATGAAAATTACATAGAAGATACTAAGTAATAGGAGAACAAAGTGAAGGGAGTAAGGACAGAGCTAGGAGGTTCCCAGGCTCTTTCCTATTGTACATAACTGAGGAGTGTATCCATTTCCTCTGATATCTTGAGTAGCAAATGCCATTCAGGGTCTACATAGATGTTCCCTTGGTAACCTCTCTCCAGGAACCTTTCTCTAGCCCAGGGTTAGAGAGTTTCTACCTTATTCCACATAAAATCTATTGCAGCGTATAAAGGGAGCTCATAGCAGCCAGTGGGCCTGTCTCCCAGCTTAGCAGGAGCCAACAATGCCCTGTGTTACCATGCATTTGGTATTTAGTCAAAAGCAGACAGTCTTAGTAGGCTACATGAACAGATTTCAGAAGAGTAGAGTGCTTTCTGTAATATCAGAACAAGCTGAATTCAGTCCTTAGGCCAGTTTATTTCAGTTCAGGTATAAGATGAGACCAACTAATGTCTGTTCCTAAGTTTTCATCCTCAAGACCAGGAAAGCTGATATCTAGGAGAATTTTGCTCAGGCTGTCATTCATGGTATCAAGGATAAGGCCTTCCATGAGCGAACGGTTTTCAGTAAAGCCAGAAGCTGGCAGTTCAACAGACAATTGTTTAGTAGACTCATGAGTAAAAGCTGGAGAGCTTGTGAGGGGGATGGGCACCATGTCACTGGATTCTGTATTGAGCAGTTCCCGAGGGGACTCAAAGAGGGGATTTTTAAGAGGTGTGGTGTTAAAACCCAGCAAGTCCTGGTTCTCCCGGAGAGGAGTGAATGGCAATTGAAGGGTTCTCACTGGACTGAAATCCAGCTCGTGACTTTCCTTGGTTAAGGATGCTGGCTTCCAGGGGTCAAGGCCCCCTAGTGGGGGAGTAGTAGCTGCTGAAACTTTGCTAGGAGTAGAAGAAATGGGCAATTTGCTGAACATCTCCTTGACTGGTGTTTTAAAGGGCCCCTCTTCCCCCTGTGAGCAGCTGAGCTGTGATGCATTCTCAAGAGGCTGGCTTTCCTGCAGGAAGGGGTGGTCTCTCCCTAACTGAAAAGGGTCAAAGCCATTGCTTTCTGGCAAAACAAGGACAGGCTCTTCTGAGCAAGGCAATGTTAGGCGTTGTTTCCTTCTGGATCTGCTCATTTCCCGCCTTTCCCGTCTCTTTATAACTAAAGTGTCAGAAACAGCCTTAGATGGTGACTTCAGTAGGGTGAATTGTTTCTTCTCCTTTGTGGATGAGACTGGGAGGAACAAGCTTGGGTCTTCCTTTACAGTTAGGGTTGAAGCAAATGGCAACAGCCAGTCATTCAGTTGAGAGCCCTCTTCCTCTTTAATAGAGTTGCCTTCAGGGAAAGAAGCTGATCCCTCACCAGGCTGGGATCTGCTCTCCTTTAAACAATGGGTTGGGGAAAATAAACCTTCATTACATTGACTCTCCTCTTTGACAGCAGCCATGGTTAGAGAGGATGACTCTTCTGTAGAGAGTGACATCTACAAAGAAACACAAGTGATATGCAGTCAGTAACCAAGGATCTAACCCACCCAAAATCCAAATGATAGTGAAAAAAGACTACATGCAAATACATGCTCTTTCAGAAGAAGCTCCTTACGTTACATGTCTCTTCAGAGCTATCAAAAATATGTTTTAAGGGCAGAACAAGGCCAGTTATTCCATTCTTATTTCTTCACATCCAAGTAGTAGAAAATATTGTCTTGACCAATCCATAGAGCCTTTGGCCCATAGAAAGCAAGAGCTATAGTAAAGAAAAATAAACCACCCCCTTCCCACCCAATGCTCCCTCCTCCAAAAGGACCAAACCAAAACACTCTCAGAAAACAAGAAACCAACCTTTGGAGCAATGCACTCATGCTTATTGCTTCGGAAAGTCTCTGAGCTGTTGATGGATGCTCCTTGTGCCATGGATACAGAGGGCTGCAAGACAAGAGGCTGACTCAAAGGAAACTGGATTGGAACCAGGTAGGAGTTGATACGAGGAAGCAAAGGTTTCATCTTCCAGCCTGAAAGGGAAAGCAGACTTGCTAGCCTCTTGCCCTTCCTTTACTATGTCTTGAAACCCAGGCATCTAATAGGAGGTCCTTGTGAATACCCCAAAATAAATATCCAGAGTTAAGCTCACCTGCCTTCTCTGCTAAGTTTGAGGATACAAATTTCAAGCTTTAAGGCCTGATAAACAAGAAAGTAGTCCTTCATACAGATCATAGCCCTCTAGTTGGAGCAAGCTCTGCTTTCATGCCATTTGAGTACCCTATTCCCTTTATGTCCCATCACATCTTTTCTCAAATACAGCAATACTGCCTTCAGCTCCAAACATGACAGTAGGAAGACTAAAAGCTGGTGAATCTGAATAACAATTTCCACTTTTATTCCCAAGGGAATCTGGGAGAGCGCCCCAGATTTCTGAGAATGATTCTTTTTGTCCAAGGATGATATAGACACTCACGTGCATTTGGGGGTTCAGTTTTGCTACTGCTGTTGCTTCCCGTGTTCTTCTGGGGATCTGGAAGATGTCTTTTTTGCTGCTGCAGTCATTGTGAAGTAAGAAAGAGGAGAAAGAGAAAAGAATGAGATTTAAAGAGAAAAATCCAACTTTATTCTGCTGCTTTACCTAGAACTGAGAATCCAGAAGCCTATGCTTTTCTAATAGAGAGAGAGCAGCTGTTAGCAACCAGCATTCATGCCAGCATTAGCTCTGTGTCACTTGCTGTTTTGCAGCCATGCCGTCTCTAAGCCAGCTACCAACCAAAAGCTGTGTAGAAAAAAAAAAAAGATGGCATGGCAGAGCTGCTCCAGCTGCAGACTGTACTGCAGAAGTGACCTGGTTTCAGTGTCCTCAATGCCTGAGGGAAGGCGAACAGGGTAGCTTTATTGTATTTTGATTTTTATACAAACCACAGACCAGATAGATGCTCAAGTGGAATAGCAGAGGCAACAGAGGAATGAGAAGTCTAAGCAGACAGAAAGAAGGCCAGGGCTGTAGCCATGTCAGAAAAGTGTTTGGCTGCTTGCAAACCTGTTGTTGTTAAAACTGCTGAATGCAAAAGAAAGTGCAGAGATTCATCCTTCTGAGAGTCACAATGCATCTGGGTTACAAAATTAAAAAGGAACACAGAGAGATCCTGTTCTTTCTGGATATGAAGCCCAAAGCAGATTGGCACTCCTGCTGTGGAGATAAGGGTTTTACCAGAAATCTCTGTCTGGGCTTGTTCGCTGAAGCCTGTTGGTACCCATTGCAGCTTACATCCAGTTGCTCAAAGCTGTACAGCTCTACCAGCTGTAAAGACAGCATGTAATCTGAAGGAAATTAACCTTTGGTAGACTCCATTCCCCAAAGAGGGTGTGCATGGAGCTGTATGATTAGGTGCAGCAGTGACCTAGTCCCCCTCCCGAAACCTCTTGTCCTTTCCTTCAGTGATTGCCAAGAGTAGAACGGAAGCCCAAGCCCCAGGCCAGAGGGTAAGTCTTACTGATTCAGAATGCTCAGGCGATGTTGGTGACCGCAAGTCCAGCGGCTGGTGGCAGCAAGGCATTGAGGAGGAAAAAATAAGATGAAGTTATCGACCAAAGGGGGAACAAATAAGACTTTTAAAGTATCTATTATCTGAGCAAACAAGAATCAATCTATCTACCCACCCACTCTAGAAAACACAGAATTTAAACTTTTACCATACTTAGAAGCTTAGTTTCTCCCACAAATACCTATCTGGGATAGGGCAATTCTACCCTATTACTCTCTAATCAAACAGCATAGGAACCCCTACTTGATTTCAGTGGAAAGCTTCTCACTAAGAATTTAAATAATTGCATTTGACACATCACCTGAAGAATAAATACATCCCACAGAAGTTCCAGATCACATGCACAAAGGCACCTTTTCTTTCAATATGGAGCTTTTATCTATTTATCAAGAGAAATGACCGAATCCGGCTTCTACAAAAAAGGCTGAAGTTGAAGCAGTTTAACCTTCCTGTAAAAATAAAGTGTATCTGGATAGAGTGGTATTTAGGAACTAGGTAGCCTGTTCCATTTCCTTTGCATGAGGCACTCACCTTAAATACCTGGTCCAGTGTTAGGCAACGGTTTGCATCAGGATGAATAGTCCAGAATGAAATTTTACCATTAGCAGATGTCTCACGCACAAACATATCATGAAGGGACAGGTTGTGCCGAATGGAGTTCTGGGGGGGAAAGAAGCGTGGTGGAGGTTGAAAAGTGGTAGTTCCGTTATCAACACAGCAAGGCCTACCTCAGCCCTGGCAGAGGGATTAGATTCCAAAGTGCAGGCAACATGTACCTTCATATTTACTGCATACCCAGCCAACCCTGTCATCAATCTCTTATTCTGTTTACTCTTGTGATCCCTATTATTTCTCCAGTGATCGAACACCCCATCATCTTGCCTATGTGGAATGAGAAAAGGGATACAAAAGTGGAACAGGGAACATCTGGAATGAGAGGGTACATGGGGCGGGGTGTTTAATTTCTACTTTGCTCTGCAGGCTGCCTAACTCTTCATTTTCACACAGAAAGCCTACAGAATACTACCCTGTGGCCCTCAGCAACTTGAAAGCCTGCTTGTTACCTTCCAACCTGGCTTAGCCACATGTTTAAAATACGGGAAATGATCCTCAATCCAGGTATAGATGTCCTTCAGAGTCATACGCTTTTTCTCAGTGCTGTTGATGGCAAACTGGATCATAGCCATGTAGGAGTAAGGAGGTCGTTCTGATACTGAATCCTGCCATGAGACGGCAGCAGTGGCAGCAGGAATATCAGCAGCAGCAAGATCTTCTTCAGTCTGAGAGGTGAAAGGAATGATACATTAGTGCTCAGAAAGTTGGCAAAGAAGGGCCATGGAACATTCCTGGATCTTTCAGGTTCTGTTATTCAAATCAGAAAATTACAAGTTTAGGTTACCTAGAGACTGTGATAACTAGCTTTTGCAAATCTTCTGATCCACAGAGATTACTTTCCTAACAAAAGTTTTAGCACATGCTCTGTTGTCTTTGCCTACTTACCTTGATTGTTTCCTGCAGGGGCATCTGGTTCTCTTTCTCTGTGTCTTGCTTCACAGAACAGGGACTTAGCCCATCAGATCTCATCTTCCCCAGCCACTGGATGTTAGTGAGACTATTGTCCAACACAGAGCTTGTTGTCTTGCCACTGCCTGTGGGGTAACAAGCCCATAGCTCTGCTTACTCATAAAGTAACCCTCTTTCCCCTTCATCTCAAGTGCCAAACGGAAGGAAGGAAGTAGTCACACTTCTAGAAGATGTATGCCCATCTCAAGATAGTGACAAGATGGTATTGCAACTCTAATATTTCTTGTGGAAGGAATTCAACCACCATTTTGTCTCTGTCTTGAGCGAGCAGCTGTGTCTGCTCCATCCCTTGCAGTGTTCAAGATCATGTTGGACTGGGCTTGGAGGAATGTGGTCCGTGTCTGTGGTGGTGGAAGGGGGCGAAACTGGATGAGCTCTAAGGTCCCTTCCAAGCCAAACCATTCTATGGTTCTATGGTCTAGCAGTAAATTCTCCATCCCTGGCAGTGTTCAAGGCCAGGTTGGACAGATCCTTGGGTGACATGATCTAGCGGGAGGTTTCCCTATCCATGGCAGGGAGGCTGGAACTAGATCCAACCCTAACTATTCTATGACCTGCCCAATTTCTACAGCCATAAAAACAAACATTCAAATCAGTCTATTGCTCTCAACCAAACCAGGACAATATTGATCCAGTATATCAAGAATTCAAGTATGTTTAGTTAATGGATGAATCTAGTAAGCAGAGGCCAAGGAAAGTAGTGACAAACTCCAATTGAAAGGCCTAGCACACAAGATCCAAGGTAGAACTTCTGATGTCTCCAGGTTTTTGAAATGCATCAGTGAAAACTAGCAGCTTTATTTCTGGTGAGGTGGGTTGTAGCAGCGCAGCTATTGCAGTTGTCTATGGATTTCTATCAGATAGTACTATACTGTGGGATAAGGTTTACTACAACCCAAAAGCTACATAGCTATTTTAAGTTGCAAATCCAAATTTGATCTGAGCAGTGTTTCAAAGCTTCAATCCATTTCTAACACTTACTCAACAGCTTCATGAGACAGCCCAGGGGGGAAGAGACCTGACAGTTATTAAAGGATGGGAATCATCTCTTCTTCACAGCTCTAGGCCCATATGTTTTGTCACTGACTAGGGTGCCCTACGTTAGTCCTGAATGCAGCCATTACCCTTTTGCTAGATGAAACTTAAGTCTTTTGTTCTTCTAGATTTGACTTCCTCAAGCTAGTTTTTTTCTGCCAACATTAAAATTTTGCTTTGCTATACACCTTTATTTGCCATCTCTTCCACAAGGATCTTTCAGAATTCACTGCATATGCATAGCTATGTGGATTATTAGAATCAAACCCATGCTATTTGGCAATTAACAAAGTATTTTTTGTTACTGCATACTGAGATCCAGGATCTAAATTCATTAGTCCGTTTCACATCTCTTTGTCTATTTCTCAGGACCAAAAAAAAAGGATTAAGATTACATACTGTTGCTCTCCTGCTCCTGTCCAGCCACAGAATCAATTCTTGAACGCCAGGGCATTGTTCCTCCTGCAAGATCAGGTGTCTGTGTAACATTCCTCTCTCTTTCTTGACCATCTGCTCCCTTAGTTACTGTACTGTGTTTCTTCTCTGATGAGTGATGATGTGATGGTATTGGACCTGCTGAACGGGATGTGCCCCCACAGCTTATGAGAATGAACTTGTTGGGCCCCTTGTTGCCGCATTCTTTTCCTTTTGCTGTCAGTGCCTCTATAATGCTCTGGATATCTGCATCTGTAGGAATGACCACCACTTGTGTGTTGGGCATGGTAGGATGGTCAAATATCTTTATTCCTGTTGGGAATTTTTGCAGGTCGCAGTCCATTTTGTCTCTGGGTTGGCTGCTGTGTTGGTCCTGCTGGCTGACCTCCTGCTTAGGAGTGTTTTCACCCTGGCCACTGTTCTCATCTCTTGCTGAGTTACCGGGCACATCATTCTGTGGAAGGGTCAGTTTCCGTCTTTTGAGAATTAAGGGCCTGCGAGGGCTGGTCCTCATCATTGACCTCTACAGTCACTCTCCATTGAAAGGGATGAGAACAAATCCTGCGAAACAGAAGATACCACATATGAGTGCAGGGGACATGAACAGTTAGGAGAGATGCAGCAAATCATGCAGAGCTGCTCACACAGAGCACATTCTCAGCAATTGCTACAAAGCTGGCAAAAAGGGAGGAAAATAATAATAATAATACTACAAAAAAACCTCCACATTTAATAAGATTGAAAAGGCTCCTGGAAAACAGCACTGTATCTCTTTTGTCCATACCTTGTAGTGATCTCAGGAGAGATATTTGCAGAGATAATTTGCATCATAAGTGGGGAGCCACAGAGTGCATCATAATGAGGGAAATATACATATGGGCTTTACAGAAAGGGAGACTAAGACTTAGGAAGCTGTAACATAGAAATAGTAATCCTAATTCTTACATTTCATTGCTGTAACCAGATTACATGACCTTACAGAAAAGGGAATTTAACAGATTATTTAAGATCTGGGAAGCAAAGACTGTCCCAGACACTACAGAAGGACACAATAAATGCAGCAGAAGTTCGGTGCTTTAAAATAAAGTAAGTGTTTCAGTTATTCTTTCTGTAGGTTCATTAAGAACCACAGGTTTTTTTCACTAGGCATCATACAATTTACATGTCAAATTTTCAGACAGCAGATAGTTTAGATTATTAACCTGAGAAGATAAAACTTAGAGATACTGCATTCAGGGTAAGATGCAGCATGTCCCTGCTGAGAACACCACTTATAAATATTATGCAATTCGAGAAATAAATGGAGGCCATCTCCTGCATCAAAATACACCAGAACAAGATTACACAAATAATATTTATATACAGCAGATAGAATAGAAACGAAAAAGATCTTTCATTCGTAGATTGGACTGTGCCAGCAAGCAAGCATGAATATTCGTAGTATAAATCACCTACATACACACAAACCAGAAACAGTTCGACAGATGGACGCTGAGTCGTTGACGACCTATGAGTAGGGAGCAGGCAGCCCTGCAATCAGTTTGCTCAGCAGCCAGACACCACAAATTAAGACGCTCAGGCGTGTACATGGCCCTTTGCGGCCTGCTTCACCCTCTTAAAAGAGAGATCCCCGTAAGACAACGACAAAAGAATAACCTTTAGGCTACATTCTCTACGGGAGAAAGCCATTTCTTAATGAAGCCGCGAGCTGCTACCACCGGTATAGGCCCCGGAGCACAGGCCCAAAGGCGGTAAGGGGGTGAGTGCTAAAGGATGCCCAGCTTCTCCTTCACCCACCCCAGCCCTGCCGCGCTCGCCGGTAAGTCCGTCTGCCCCACACCAGGGCCTCTTCGCCCCGGCCCGAGCCTGGCCTAGGCGTTTCCAGCTCCCAGCCGCACTATGCTGTTCTTGCGGCTCTCGTGTGGTTGCCGGCCCGCGTCCAGCCCCCGCGGAGAGGCAGCGGGAAGAAGGGAAGGAGGCGGCAGGCTGTGCTCAGCACAGGTCGCGACTCACCACCTCCCCAGCCAGGCAGCGGCGCTTCCGGACTCTGCCGCTCTCACAGCACAGATCCGTTTGAATTTGGCGCCCAATAACTCGTTGGCATCACGTGCCGACGTGGACCAATGAGACGTGGCAGGGGCGGCGCGGATCGGGCCAATCGGCGGCAGCGGCGGGGGATCCGGTTGCGCCAGGAGGTCACCTCGCTCTTCCTCGGGGGTGTCCGCTCAGCTGGTGCTGCGGGTTCTGATCCGGCAGGGCCAGCCCTGGGAACCGTGCCGCCTCGGGCCGGTAGCCCTGCCTGCTGAGGGCCTGGCACCGGCCCTTGAGAGAAAGAGCGAGCGAGCAGCTAACCTGAAGGAGCACGGAGTTTCACCGTTACGGCCGTGTCTGGCTAGGGCGGCTCGCAGGACTCCCCGAGGAGGCTGTGCTTCTGGTAAGCAGTCAGGCTGCTGCAGCCTTGTGTATTTGGTAAGAGAGTGCATTTCTCAGAACGTGTTATCTTTAAATTTCTTTGTCTTTGCTAATCTGTTTTTGAACGGAAAATTAAATGTTCATTTCACACTTATTCACCAGGTTAAAAATAACGCAAGGTACAATAATACAGGAGGGAATCAGCAAAAGCATAGGCGTAGGTAGTTAGCAGCTACAAACTGAAAGACTTTTGGTTATCTTGCCCATACAGTTTATCTTGGCATTACACACCAGTTTGATGGATTAAATTTGGGATAAGAGGGAAGTTTCATTGACTTTTAGTTCTTAAGCCATTTTTTGTCTGTAATTAAACTAGATATTGAGGTAATATGAAGAGATTGTTTTAATTTTCTTGATAGCTAACTTGACAAAGAAGGTTCAGTGCGTCAAACACTCTCATTCCTTTCTCTTTCTTCTTTCCCAGTGGTTTCAGTGACCGTGAAATTTCAGTGACCAGCTGTAAATATAGCTGGCTCTCTATTTCAGTAATTTAGACAGACCTTATCATAGATGGATATTTTTTAAATTGCTTCTGAAGTATTTTTGTGAAGAAAAATGTTTATGTGACTCTGCCCATCTTGTGTAGTTAAAATATGTATTTTTGTAAGGAATTAACTTTTCCAGTAACATTGAGTCTTGCCCAAAGGCCAGTTTAGAACATCTTTTGCAGCTGGGACTCTTGTATTGTTCACATCTGTGTGTCCCACAAAGTATTTGCCTATGTGAAGCTTTGGAGCATCTGTCTATTCTGTGCGTTTCTAAATCTATCAGAAATCCGGCAGAAGGTTCAAAATGTACTAGTAGGAAAAAGTCTATGTAGAGATGTATATGACATACCACTGCATGTATATTTTACTTTTGTTAAAAAATAGATCAAACAACTTTCTTATCAAATCCATTTATTTGCCTTCTACAGATTTGAGAGCACTTTAGCATCTTCTGTGCTTTTCTCTTTCTTCAATTGGCATTAGCAATCGCCATGAAGTTTCGAAGTGGTTTTACCATATCTTTTGATGCCTCCGAAGAAGAAATGTACCCAGGCCAGAAAGGCAGAGCTGGTATTCCTTGAGAGGCCGCGAGAGGGACCTGTCCATTGCTATGAAGCTCCGCTACGTCTGGCTGAGAACCAAAGACGTGTTCCTACAAAACCTCTAGACCCGAACACCTCTCCTGCCTGGGTTGGTATCATTATCCTTCCCCTCGAGTCCCGCAGCAGCAGTTTCTATACATCTCAACAGAAAGCTATCTGTTCTGGATACTGAAAATTAGTACTGACTTGAATTCATAGTAGCTGACTAAAACATAAATAACTGCTTTTGAGTTGCTTTGTATACTAAATTCAGCCGCTTCTTGATTATTTGAAGGCATAAAACTGTGCAGTGTGTACTGACTAATATGACTATTTGTCTTATGAAAAGCTAATTCTCATCACGAAATTGCTGTTTTCTATGGCAACTGAAAACCCAGCATAATAAACATATGGGGGGATTTTTTTTATTGGTCTGCTGCTCGAGTTAAATGCATAACTCCAAATATTACATGTTAAAGTACTAGGTGTTTCGTTTAAATCTGATACTGCTAAATTTAGAGAATCCAGGCTTTCACTTCAGGTTTATTTATTCTAACCTGACCTCTTTTCCATTCTGTGGTTTGAATAGTTTTTTCTTATATCACTCTTTAGATGGGCTCCTTTTCTGATCTGAAAAGATATCTTGGGACTGTTTGAAGTATCCTAAGATATTCCCTATATCATGCAATGTAAGGTTTTATCTTTTTTCAAACAAACAGGTGCTGTAGAGACAGACTGTTCTTATGCAGCAGTCATCACCTAGGGGAGCTCTGTTGAGTCATCATTGCTACTTGACATTCTGTTCTTCACAAAGCAGGCTCAGGAAACATGGATTCAAACCTTCATGAAATGTTCTTTTGTTCCTAGTGACCTGGAGTAATTTTTGTGGTGCCTTAAACTTTTAGTAGAACATGTTCAATTTTTTCCTCCTTTTTTTTAATATGCTTGAAGCAGGTAGCTCTATGGCTCTTGAAACACTAAGTGAAATAAATGCTGTGAATAGGCATTCTTGTTTGGAAGAATTGGAAATATCCACACTGATACTTATCTCTTTGATTTTGAACATACAATGATTCTAAAATTTGTTTGGAGCTGTCAGCACTGTTGGACATTTTCCAGTTGAAAGTCCTGGTAGGTTTGTGACTTCTTGAAGTATTCTCTGCAGAGTTTCTGTCAACTTACTTCAGTGGCAACTGATCTTCTGCTCCTCTCTTCTTGATGTTATCTAGGTTTTTCATACCTTCTTGATTACTAGGCTCCTGCATTGGTAAAGCCTACTCTACATGTTGCCTGAGCCCTCAAAGTCAGTGGTTCACTTGTGTTCTTTTAAATATGTTCCAATTATCAGGGAATTACATGCTTCTCTTCCTGCATAAAGGCTTTGAGTTCAAGCAGTTCAGTTGTACAGGTTTTGGGGGGTTTTGTTGCGTTTTTTTTTTTTTTTTTTTTTAGGGGGGGTGTGTGTGGTGGTGTTTTGTTTTGAGGAACTATGTAGTAACTTAGGAATGCTGGAAGGTAGCTGTAATTATTGTAACTAGATCCCAGTTTGGTATGCTGTAGGGAAAAGCAAATTGCAAGAAAGGGAAGCTGACTCTTTTGTTGATACCCAGGAAAATAAAAATTACTGTAACAGAGGGATTTTCAGGTTTTACATGAGAGTCTAGAATCTTTCAAAAAAAAAATAATACAGATTTTGAGCTTTGACCTTTAGAAAGCTTTTTCTATAGAAAGCCAATTTTAGAAGTGGCTTTTGGATGATACAGAGATTAACTCTTGAAGTAAAGAGGTTTTGGGGAATATAATGAAAGCTGCAGTAACATAACTAAGGTGACAGAGCTAAGTAAGCATCCTTTAAATCATTTTGTATTGTTTTCAGTTCAACCTCTACCTGTTCAAGGAGACTGAGGATGTACTTTATTGGATTCTATTCAGAGTTATGCTAAAATACAGAAAGAAACAGGATCCAGCTCTGAACTTTTTTTGAAACCTGCAGGAGTTACAGGAGTAGACACCAGTTAGAATATATTTTTTCTTTTTAAATCCAAATCTTTAATTCTTAAGTTGCACCCCAAGCACTATTATAGAGAAGACTGGCGGCAAACATGATGTTGAACTTCAGCGGTATCTCCTGGTTAGTGTCTGGTTTGCTTCTCTCACTTAATGAACACATTGAAAAAAGATGGGGTATGCAAGGGAGTAGAATCAGGTTGGTATTCCTTTGTATGGTGAAAACTGTTATGATTTTTTCTTATTATGTCTTTCCCTTCAGGTGCATCCACAATTTGACACAACTACATCGGTGGTGTTGAAAACATGCCAGAAGAAGCATCGTGGTCATCACAAACCTCAGAATCGTGATGCCAACTACAGTTCACTTCATACAGGAGGAGCTTGTCAAAGAGCTATAGCCTGCAAATTTCCTCCTTTAACTTTTGAGAAGACAGAAGGAGGTGCAGTACACACCTCAGATGATCTGAATCACTTGAGGAAGCACACACAACACTCGCACAGGCAGCCCAAGGAAGGGACAGCAGCAAAAGCCAACATCCAGGTGAACAACAGTCTTGTGACCTGTAGAGAGATACCTTTGTTATCTGCTCCTCAGCCTGTGGAGCCAGAAGTCTGTAGTTCACCAGATGTAGATACTGCACAAGTGCCTTCCATAAATAACTGGAGATGCAGCAGTGCTCTGCCACAAAGTAGTAGCCATGCTTGGCATTCGGAAAACGAGTTGGCATTCCATATTAATTCCTGTGAGGGGGGGGAGTTGGAGTCAGCAGCAGTACTGGTTACTGATACTCCTGAGCATGAGTATGGAGTAAAGGTTACTTGGAGGCATCGGCCTCTTATAATGAAGCATCTGCAGGACAGAGGGAAGCTGAGTGCTGCTGACGTACTGGTGAAGACGAACCTGGAGCTCCCATGGGGACAGACCAACATCTGACTTTGAGGGAGCAGTAAACCTGTGCAAAACCACATCTGAACAGATTGTTAATTTCAAGGATGGAGAGGGAGCTGATTTAAGCCAAGCCCTGTGCTACGGCTGGCTCATCCTCCTGAGAAATGCCACTAATGCGCGGGGTGTGTTTTCTTCTCGATAGGGGTATGTTACGCCGGGCTTCCTTGAGGAACGAGGTTATCCCGTAAAGAGCTCCCGGTTGTACTCGCCCGCTTGCCGTAGCCGCTGACTCCAGCCCGGAGGCAGGCAGGGCGCGGTACGGCCCACCCCACTCGCCACAGAAGGGGCGGGTCTGCTCTCCGCCGTGGCGCACGGGCGGGGCCCGTCCCTCCCCTCCGTGGGGCACCGTGGCCAATGGGCAGGTCGCGTGCTGCGCCTTCAGCCAATGGCGCCGCGCTTCAGTACCGAGTTCCGTTGCCAAGGGCAGCGGTGAGGCCCGGGTTGGGCGCGGTAGCCGGGGACCCTTAGTAACGGCGGGACGCGGGATGGAGAGCGCGAAGGGCCGAGGTGGCCCCGCCGGCGACAGGTGAGAAGGGCAGTGCGAGTGGGGCTCAGCGGGGCTGTTTGCGGCCCAGCACCGCAGCTTAGTGAGAGCGGTCCGGTTGCATCTTCCGACTGACGGGCGGTGGAGTCTCCGGGAGGAAAAGGGCCATGGCTGTCCGGCTCTGCGTGCAGCTCTGCCTCACATCGCTTCAGCAGAAGCGCCCGGTGCCGAGACGAGCGGCCGCAGAGGGGCCTGTGTTCTGCCACCGCTGCTGCTAACGGCTGCGTGTGGGGTAGCGTCGGGCTGCTCGGCTGCGGGAGGCAGGGTCGTTGCCCTGACAACACCCGCGGCCAGGAGCCGTGTCAGACCCGCTGGGTTTAGGTGTTTGGCTCCAAACCGTTCGATTTCGAGTGTTTCGTAATCACGTGGAAGCTAAGCTGCTTTTGTTGGTCTCGGTCCACTCCGCCTGTTTCTAGTGTTGCTGTGATGCATTTTTGCAGTGCTGTTCTGTTCCTCAGTTCTTGGGGTACACAGCAATGTACTCTGTGATGTTGGGAGAAGAGAGGAAAAAGGGAAAGGAACTTGACTGCAGTAGGGAAGGCAACTGTAAGCTTTGGGGAAGGTGTTTTGGGAAGAGATTATGCCCGTAGCACAGAAATAGCTCAAACCCGAAATTATTTGAAATGAAATGTGAGGATATAGGCAGGCTGTGAAAACTTCTGACAGTATGATTGTAAAAATACACAAAAAATACCTTACGTACATCTGGGGTTTGGATAGGGAAAGGAGAAGCGAGTAAAGAAAGAAACCTAAACTTCTAGTAGCTGAATTACAGTCAACACAGTGTAGAAAACAAACAGTATTTATTTATGGTATACAGCTGGTAATTTTAATTGAGAGTGAAAAGGACCAATAGAGTGAGAAAGGGTCCTGTAATTGCTTTGCTCCACCAAATATACTGTGAAACATTAGAAGATGACTTCTTTATGCAGACTTTAAAGGTTGAGGTTTGTATACTATTCTGGAAACACCTGTTGGAAAAATGAAGACCAGATGCACATAAATTTCCTTGCACAGCTATTAGAGGTTTAAGTTGAAGTTACAGGAAATGATGCTGCTTTACTTGTAGCAATTGTACTATTATACTATTCTTTCTGCTAAGAAGCTTGTTTTGCATGCTTTTGTGGTTGCCTCACAGAAGAAACAACTTAACAGCAATGGCAGTTCATGTGTTAGTGCTTCCCTCCCACTCCCATTTTATTAAACAGTCATTTCCTTAAGTTTCTTGGTCTCTGTGGTTAAAGTAAGAAAACTAGAATACAGAAAAAAAATTAGAATGAACCTAAATAAAGGTACAAAGTTTTTAAATAGATCCTTAAGGCCTCCTGTTTTTAGGGGTCTGACTGAACTTAGAATGTTCAGCAGCACTATAGTAAGTTGCAGGAAGACAAAAGATTATATTCTTAAGAAGGATATGCTTTTCATGAGAATAGTAAAATTATCCATAACATAATAGCCATTGGGACTCATGCTTGGCAAAATAATTATCAGTTGTCCAAACAGTGGTTTGTGTAAAGGAAATGTGCTGTGTAATACTGTCAGTTCACAGCAATGAAGATATTACCTGTAGAGCCTAAAAGTGCACCTGAGCTGCAGTACCTTTACTATTGAGCAATATGTAAAATGTATATTAAGATATAAAAAGTATTTTACTTCTGATAGACAAGGATGAAGCAAACAAGTCAAAACTAAATGCATATAGTTTTGTAAATGGATATTTATGGATGTATATATAAATGTATATAAGTGGGTTATTTATGAAATACTGTGGGATACGTGATTGTGGACAGACAGCTGAGGTCTTGGCTGTAGGCCAGCCATCTCTGAAACACTGTCCCTTGAAACTGTGCCATTGTGTTAACTTGTCTCCTGTTTGACGTGGCTGTGACTGAAATTGCAAGTTCATTTTAAAGTTTGATTGAGTTTCAGGGAGAGATAACTGTCTTAATGCTTTAAAAAGTGATAGGGTAGATAGTGCTATTTCATAGTTTTGATAAGTTCAGTACCTTCTCTCTTCATTTGGGAATGTCTGTTCTGAGACTTCATACGAATTTAATAATGTTGAACACAGTACAAACATTCAGATAAAAGTTATTCTAAATCATTGTAAGGTTTTAAAATATTGAGAAGGAAATCTGGTTCTTCTGGTATTTTAGAGACTTGTGGACTGATGAACTTTGCCTTTTTACACACTAATTACATGGTATACAGGAATACTTGCAGCTTTCCACATGCTGCCTTCCAAATGTGGTTCAGCCTCTGACTTGCAGCTGTCATATATAAAACCCCATCATTTTCAAGGGGCAAAAATCTTGACTGAATCGATAGAGACTACAAACCTGGGTGTCAGTCACAGCAGTGCCTTGTGTAATTTGGATGCTTCTTTGGTGACTAGACATGCATTGGTTAGTGGTTTTCAGTTTGGGAATTCAGCAAGTATAGGATATTTCCTCAGTGTCTGCAAAAGTTAATGAAGAGAAAGAGCTTATTGTCAGTAATAGTTTAGTTTTCAAAAGATCGTGATTGCATGGACTGTTAAAGGTTCGAAAGTAATTTTATATATTGTTGTCCAGCCAAAAGCCTTTCCATGTTTCAGAAATAGAGTAGTTGAAGTTATCAGGTGTCTTCGTGGCTAGTGAGCTTGACTGTTTTATATAGATGCACCTTAATTACAATTTGGGGTAAAAAAAAAAAAGACAGTACTTTTATAATGCTTTTAACTGTACTTGTAATCCAGACAAGTTTAAATTTGCTTTTAAAAGCCTGTCAATCCTTGAGTATTTTTCTTTGGCCACAGGTGACCTTGTTGCAACTAGCAAGCACTGTTTTGTAAATTCCAGGTTTTATAATTCTGCAAATTTTATCCTTAGATAAAAGATAATTGGTTTAATATCTCATTTGCTTCATCCCTTTCCAGTCTGAACATTATAACCAAGAAATCTGTCCAAAATGGCATATTGATAAAATGCAGATATTTTATAAATGTGGTTGAGATTTATTCCTAGGAGTAGAATTTCAAAAGAAAATGAAACCTTTTATGACTGCAATTTGATGCAACTGCAATTTGATGCCACTGCTGTCAGTGTTAATGAAAGAAGGAATCATCTCACTTCCTATGGTGTAGACAGCAGTGGCAAGGGAGAAAAAGGAGCATCACTGTAGGTGCAACCTGTCAATTAAAATTTCCAAACTCTTGGTAACTGCAGTTGTTGAACAATGAAAGGATTGTCTCAAAGTTGAACCTTGTTTGAATTGTTGCTTCAGTTTCTGATAAGTTCTTCTTCCACCTCCTCTGGAACTTAATTGAGACAACCATTACTTTTCTCTGCAGCTGCCTTCTGTTTGTTTTCTTCTTTGACCACTGTTGGTATGGCATCTGTAGGAGTGACCAGTGCCCCGATTTCAACAAAGTTGTGACTTTGAACATACAAAAACTTTCTGCAACTAGACTGGATAGCTCCAGACTTTTTTTTGTCACTGATGGACAGCTGGGGGATCTCCAGCATAAAACTGACGATTGTGTTGTAGTTGGGTCATGGGATGAATTCTTTTCCAAGTGTATTTGCTGATATGCTGATTGACTTAGACTACTGCAAGAACATTTACACTTGCTCCTACTGTTGTTTAAAACATATTCTGTGGATTGTTAAGCTTTAACTGTTACTATTACAGAAATGGTCACTTACGCATTCCTCACCCATTTAGCATCCTTATGAGAAATCTGAGGCAGAAAGAGAACAAGAATCCAAGTCTAGCAGTGGTAAATTGCTGAGTCACCTGGTATGGTATGGAAATTAAATGTTGCTGTTTCTATGTCTTTGATGGGTACCCCTTTCAATCCTTAAAAAATAAAATAATTGAAAAAAAAAAAAAAAACCAAAACAAAACAAGACAACCTAGCACTCAAAGTCCATAATCAGTTCTAGGTGTCAGTTCCGAAAATTTTACTTATGTTCCTTCCCCTAGTTTTAGTTTCAGAAACTATAAAACAAGTGTAATTTTTTGGCATGAAGTGAGATATTTCATGGAACTTTGAGTTTTGTTATCTAGTCCTTGTTAAGCATACTGCAGACAATTTAACTTCTTTGTTGTCAGAGAATAGCACCTGTTTACATTTCACTGGTTTCATGTTGTAATGGATGGGGTAGAAGGTCAACAAAAGTAACGGGCAATATTCATTCACAAACAGAAGATAATAGGATTCAGAATTCTAAGCCCCTGTGGATCTTGCCTTGTTCTTTTCTTCGATAGAGCAATTTCTATAAATGAAATGACCCTGGGGATTTGGAGTGTGTAGCTGAGAGGTGAAAATAGAAAGCTGGTGTTCTGCCTATGGAATAAAAGTCTTTTTTGCCCATCCTCCCCTTTTTTTCTCTCTTTTTTTTTTTTTTTTTTATTTCCTTATCAGAAACCAAAGTTGCCATAAAGTCACCTGAATAAACAATATTTTGGAAGTACAGCATTCTGCAGTTGTATTGGTTGTTAAGAGTTTTTACTCAAGGAGTCAGCAGCTGTACACTCTTGAAGCAATGTGGTGATAGGAGACTGCATGTCTCTCTTTTCTTGCAAATGTTATAATAAGAACCCAGTTTAAACCCCCGTTTGGCTACACACTTAAAAATAAGTTTATGTGCATGCTTTTATGGTTGTCTTCCTCTGTGCCACCCTTCCAGCATTCACAGTGGCTTAAATGGTAAATAGCCTGTGTAGATTTCTGCCTTCTCTTGGCCTTCTTTTCAGGAAAATAGTACTGCTCTCACTTCAGGTATGTTGTAATGGATTACTTGAGACTATTCTGGCTAAGGAAAACAAGAATCTACTTTCTGTTCCCCCAGTATAGTGTAGTAGAGAATGACACAGGCTGTTTGTGCTCTTTATAGTCCAGATGTAAGATCTATTAGCTTTTTTTCCAGAGTGTGCTGCTTTATTCTCTTTGCTTTGTTCCCTTGTTCCAAGTAGGAGGAGGTAAATCTTTGGTACTTGGAGAGTCAGTTTTGGAATGGCATATGGAACTGTTAAGCAATACAGTAGTCAACATTAAATAGGACGTTTTCGTGATGCTTGTGTTCCTGTTGCATTTTCTTTAAGAGACTATGTTCTTTACTGTCATCTAGTTTATTATCTCATCCTGTAAACTGTCTTCATTTACCTTGTGATCTCCAGAACCCAAATGGACAGATTGCAGAGGTTGGATGGGGCTTCTTGAGATCATCTGGTCCAACCCCACTGTTCAAAGCAGGATCAGATGAAGCAGTTTGCACAGAATGATGTCCAGTAAGATCTTGAGTATCTCCTAAGGTGGGGCCTCAACAGTGTCCGTGGGCAACCTGTTCCAGTGTTTGATTGCTCTCTCAGGAAGTTTTGAACCTTTTTTCTCCCATGCAGAACAATCACAGCTATCTCAGCTTTTCCTGTCCTTTATTTTTTGTGGCTGTTTGATCAACTTGCTCCAGTATGTCTGTATGTTCTTGCACTAGGGGAGCCCAGAATTGGACACACACTTCGTGTGTGGTTTCACCAGTGCTGAACAGAGATGTGGGGTCACATCTCTCTGGCTGTATTCTTCCTAATGCAGCCCAGGGTGTTGTTGACCACTTTTGCCATGAGGATGCAATGCTGGCTCATGGTCAGCTTGTCCACCAAGATACCATCTACCCATTTCTGAAAAAGGCATGTCATCAGAGAGCATATGCTTTATTCTTTATTTTACCATAATTCAACTTTTCTCCAACAGACCATTCATTTTTCTGTGTTACTTTTCTAGCAGGTTCCTGTTTAGTTCACCTGTCAATCTCCTGCCATGGTAACTTTTCCTGTTTCAATGTATGTTTGTGTAGGTATATAATGGTGCAGAGCATATCCCATTGCATTTGTGAGATGATAATTTTATACTGGGATTTTGTGCTTCCTTGGATACTATTTTGAAACTGAAGATAGAGGGGATTCTGTGAAGGATATGGAACTGATGGAGCAAAAGTCCAGAGGAGGCCACAAGGATGTTCATGGAGTGGGTGGAGCACCTCTCGCATGAAGACAGGCTGAGAAAGTTGGGTCTCTTCAGCCTGGAGAAGAGAAGCTATGTGGAGACCTCATAGCAGCATCCAGTTTCTGAAGGGAGCCTACAGGAATGTTGGAGAGGGACTTTTCATCAGACACTGTAGTGACAGAGCAAGGGATGATGGGTTCAAACTTATACAGGGGAAGTTCAGCTTAGATGTAAGGAAGAAATTCATTACTGTGAGGGTGGTGAGGCACTGGAGCAGGCTGTGCAAAGAAGTGGTAAATGTTCCATCCCTGACAACATTCAAGATCAGGTTGGACAGATCTTTAGGCAGCATTGTCTAGTTTGAGGTGTCTCTGTCCATGGCAGGGGGGCTGGAACTAGACAATCTTAAGGTCCTTTCCAATCCAAACCATTCTATGATTCTTTTGAGTGGTTGTTGGCCTGCACAATTTCAGTTTACCTGCCAAAAATCACTGGAGCAGGTCCAGTAAAGAAAAGAGACGTTTGTGTCTCCTTTACTGATAAGTACTCTTTTCTAGATTAATTTGGCTTCAGTCAGTCTGTACTAGACTGTATTATTATTTACCTGGTTACATTTGGCATGTGATTAGTCACTCCAAAATGGGTACATTTTCAGAGAAACTCCTTTAGGCCAGATGTAGTGTATTTTTGCTGAACTGTTTTAACCTCAACAGCCTGTTACTTTCAGGTAGGCTTCACTTTACTGTTGGAGAAGATGGTGCTGCAAGGATAGGTTTGAATCAAATTCACTGCTTTCTTGGCTTTATCCAACAAAAATAATATCAACCTCTTCATGTTTTTTAATAAGATTTTTTTTTTTCTGTAGCACATGTGTCTTGTTTTTTTCTTGAATTCCTTTTCTCAGCATGGTATTCCTATTACTCTTGAGTTTTTGGGTAGCTGTTTTGCCACAATAAATGCAAACCATAGCGATGTGTATATAGACAAAGAAAAAATAATATATATATAATGTGTCTATTTCAGAATGCCAGCTTGTTGTGGTGATGGTGGTGGGTTTTGTTTTGTTTTGTTTTTTTGGGGGGAGGCAGTGGCAGGGTTGTTGATTTGGGTAGTTTTGGCAAGCTTTAAAGCATGGCTTTTAAGAAAAGTACCTGATTGCAGTGGAGTTCCATTTTTAAACCTGGAGATAGATAAAAGCAAGAGTATTAAAGGACTAAATTGCCTTTGTATTTATGTTGATCTTTAGTAAGTTGTAAGTTGTTCATGTAGTTGCTACAAGTTACTGTCAGGAGCATGTAGTGCCTAGAGGATTTGGGTGTATTTTACAGTGGAATTAGACATACAGATCTGGATGCTTGTCTTTCTGCTTCTCCACCCTAATCTGGCGGGTTTTGTTGTTTTTATTAATTCTTTTCAAATAGTCTGCGATGTCTTATGCAATTTGTATCATGTGGGACATAATTTTTGTATTAAAGCATATCCAGGACAATCTTTATTCATGATAATCTATTCACTCATTCATAATTGCTTCCAAAATAGTGTTCACTATTGCCATGTCACTGCTCCCATAATATGTTCAGCAGGTGAAAAACTTGCCAAATGAATTTTGTGAAACTTTTCTCAAAACAGAATGCTATTGGCATTAGGAATCTGTGCATGTTTATTTAGGAGGAGGAATCACAGGTAAAACTGATTTCACTGGGAGATAGCATTCTTTATGTGAAAAACCAGACAGAGTTTAATACTTGTCCTTGTTGAACTGTCAACTGCATGAAAATAATTTATAACTGAAATGCTATTATAAGAACTGTTGTGTAGCAACCTGTGTCACTTAAAGTGGGGATAACATTTTATGGCAAATTTACAGCAGATCCAGTTTACCTTGGAAGACTTACTGGTACTGAAATTAATTATAAAGGAAAGAGTATTCCATGTTTGCCAAAAAAACTCTCTACTTTTCTGCCTCAAGGAAGACTGAAAACGTTGATAATCCTCACTACTGTTGTTCCGTGTTATTCTTTTTCCCAGAAATGAACAATTCCAGCTGTGTCTGTTGTAAGGAAAGCAGATGGGACTCCTCTCTTTTGTGGATTGGAAGGTGCATTACTGACAATTTTTTTTTTTTTTTTGTCAGCCATTTTCCAGAGACAGTATTGTAA